>JAYXIM010011934.1:0-189003 GCA_037575425.1 Anastrepha fraterculus | reverse complement strand
CCATTACCTTTTTTTGGTTTTTTTTCGGGACTCCTCCCTAGCCAGTTTGGTTCGCGGATGGCACCCTGATTCTATGCCAACTTTGAGTCATCACACGAGTGTTGAACCCACCCCAACAGGGAAGGCCACTCTTGTGATGCCAGGGCTCCCTATCCACCACCTGGGACGCGCCCGATGGGAGATCAGGCAACTCCACACGGGTGCAGCCGGCTAAATCGAATTATAACACGTTATCACGTCAAAAACTTACATATACCATAACACAGAATAACACATATACATATACGGGTGCGCCATCTTTTATGTCCGTGTGTAAACGCTGAATATCTTTGTCATTTACCAACCGATCGACTTCAACATACATGTTTTCGATATTTCGGCAGATATTTTTTATCAGGAGCTTTTTCATGGCAGAAATACACTCGGCGGATTTTCTGCAAAAGCTTTCTAAATGAGGAAGAGACGTTCTCGCGCCTGCTGTGCCGTTTTCCTGCTCTATCCAGACGTAGATTCACCACTTTAGGTAGGCAATTGTTTAATGAGTTGGAAGATCTCAGTACCACAATCTTACACACACAAGTTAGGAGAGATACGGACAAGTTCCCTAAGCGACATACTAATGAGCTACAGGTATAAGCCTAAAGGTGTTCAATAGCGCACAACCACTATAACTTAACCTAGTCTTTTGTAGAACGTCGCTTGTTCGATTTGCGGGCATAAGACATAGAGCATTTTTTTATATTGGTCGCCTTTCAACAGGTAAAAACAAGCCTATGGATGCATTTCTGATAAAAAGAAAACTTTGTATAAAATCCTCTCATAAATATAAACACATAAAATAAGTAAATAATCTTGTAATAATTTATTGATAAAAAGTGAGTTAAGCTTGAAAATAAACATACACTTGCGCTCACATAAATGAGTCACAATATCTTTTTACAAAATTCATATTAGTGTTCATGCTTAATTTGTTTAACAAAAACCTTATAAACCAAAGTTCCAAACTTTGTACAAAATTCAAAAAAAATTAAACAAATTTTGTCAAATTGTCATTAAATTTCATTTTTTATTTTAATTTTACAATATTAAATTGTAAGTTTGAAGTCACTCAAAAATCGAACTGATTTTTGACAACTTTTTTTTGCATCAAATGTTGAGCACTTTTTTCCATATTTCGTTAGATGGATTTCTTTAAAACTATAAATAGTTTGTAAGTTATATTGCGCTTCCTCATTACATATTTCAATTATAGCTCAACATCACTAAAGGGCTTTTCAATTACTAAAATAGTACTTGAGCAAGCACTTATACACACACACATTTCCTTTCCGACAAATCCCTGCAGGAAAATCCACTAGTAACGAATGGGTGCACTTGTGATAAATTTATTTCCATTACAATATATCCATTACAATTAATACAAAACAAATGTACTACAAAAACTCTACCTAACTCTCATCGATACCAAATTATCTCCGTCCCGATTCGAGCTAAACATTGCGCCGCAGTTAACTCATGCCCATACGATCGAAATATAAGAAAAGGGCAATATTCTGCCTTTTCTTTTAATCTTTAGCACTGTAAAATTCTAAGAGAAAGGGTGTGCTATTGCATCTTGTTTTATTACGTTAGAGTTTCCTTACAGGGATGCCGCCCAGCATTGCTGCGTTTATGGATCTCAATTCTGGCAAGCAAGCATAGATACGAGTAGAATTTGAAGTGCATCGAGCAGATGTTAACAAATAGAAGGCAGACATGGATGTGCTTACTTTCTGTTTAAATCGTAGTCGAAATTTCTCATTTAAACGAACAGAGCTTGGAATGTTCCAAAAACTATTAATTTATTATTTCCTACGTTGGTGAATGGTGTCCGTAGAGAAGTTTTTACTGTAATTTTTGCAAGTTCGGTAAACTCATTTCAGAATGATGACAACTTTACTTGTTTTCCTAAACCTTTAACTCCTCTCTCCCTATTATTTTGACAGCCTATGTTTGACAGCACTGTTACATCGTTCGTCCTTTTTATAGATTTTGTGTGGAAAGCAGTATGAGCTTAACTATTTTCGTCAAATAAATCCTTTATTTATTTGCATTTCGTCTTCCTTTCGAATAGAAGTGAAAGGTTGTTTACAACCAACTTCACTTGCTCTGAATCGTATTGAAAACTTCGCTTTCAAAGTGACACATGGACGGAAAAGTCCCAGGCCTAATACACAGATGGCAGTAGTTTTATTGCATCCACCTCTTTTTCAGTTAGTACTAACTTTAAAAAGGCAGCTGGTTAGATTGCACTCAAAAAATCAGAATATTCTATTAGTTCGTGAGTTATTGTGCTAAGAGTGATGTTACTTTTGTTATTTTCAAAACAATGGATCAAAAAGAATTTCGCGTTTTAGTTTTACTCTGCTTCCTGATGGGGAAAAATACCGTTCAAGCAAGCAATGGCTTGAACAATTTTATGAAGACTCCGCTCTTCGTTCAATAAGAAGCAATAATAACCGAAATTACTCTCACATCCCTGTGGACTGTTCGCAGACCTAAAAAAAATGCTCGCCGGTAAGAAATTTCGCTCGAATGAAGATATTATCACTGAAACTGACGTCTATTTTGAGGCAAAAGGTAATTCATTCTACAAAAGTGGTATTGAAATGTTCGAACGGCGCTGGAATGTTTGCGTTTTTCCTGATGGAAATAAAGTTGAAGAATAAAGCTAATTTTGAACAAAAAATGTGTTTTCTTTGTTAGAGCCGTTAGGGCCCATGTGTTATGTATAACATGTCGGCAGCAGAAAAAAAAATACTTCTAAGCTCGGTCACCTCTCGTCAAAATGCCCAACCTCAAAATGTGAAAGCTTAAACTTAAAAATTATCTGCCGTTACGAGATTAAATTCAAATTGTATTCAATTTCTTTTTTCTTATAGTATTTTCAGTTTCCATGACACTGTGGAGCAGCAGCCTCAGAGTATAACGAAAATGATGATGCAAAATTCAGTTACCAAACGTAAAACGTTGATCTTTGCCATTTTTGGCATCGCTTTGGGACTTTGCATTGGCACTGTTCTCAAGAATTATCGCGCACTTGAGATCGTCAAGCGTTGCAGCATGAAACCGAGTAATCAGCAGTCTCCATTTGAAATCATCGGCATGAATCCAGAGGAGGAAACGATAAAAACCTCTCAGCGAAATCTTGTATTTGTCGGCGTAATGACAGCGAAGAATTTCATCGAAGGACGTGCCCGTGCTGTTTACGACACTTGGGGCAAAGAGGTGCCTGGTCGAATAGCGTTCTTCAGTTCGGAAAATTCTTACTCGAAAGAAATGCCAGTGATCGGATTGAAAAATGTGGACGATCGATATCCGCCACAAAAGAAATCATTTATGATGCTCTATTATATGTATGAACATTTCATCGATAAATTTGAGTGGTTCATACGCGCCGACGATGATGTCTACATCGAACCAGAGAAATTGGAACGCTTTCTACGTTCGATCGACAGTTCGAAACCACAATTTATAGGTGCGAAAATGCTGATAATAATGAAGAATGACGTTATTATTTTGTAAATTCTCAATGATTTCACAGGTCAAGCTGGTAAGGGCAACAGCGAAGAGTTTGGGCTGCTATCGCTAGAGTTTGATGAAAATTTTTGTATGGGAGGCCCTGGTGTAATATTGAGTAGTGAGACACTGCGTAGAGGTAAGCTGACCGTAAATGTATTTATTTTACAAAATGAAGAAGAAGAACATTTATCGACTTTATAGTGGCACCACATATACCGACTTGCTTAAAAAATCTGTATAGCACACACGAAGATGTTGAGGTGGGGCGTTGCGTGCAAAAATTTGCTGGCATCCCATGCACTTGGAATTATGAGGTAATTATTATGGATTTATTTAACTGTTATATTTTTTGAATGAGTTTGACTAAATATTTTCCGCGCCTGTAAGTATGCAACAAATTGTGCTTTTTGTTTACCATTTCCTTTGCTTAGCAGTTGCCTGCACCTTTCAAATAACTTGTAAAATGGAATGTTGAAAGCATTTACGTCATTACCTTTCCCTCAAAAGCAGGACTCCTCCCATAGAGTTTTCGAGTCGAAATCCCTACTGGTAATTAGCTCCCAAGCTCAAACAAATAAACCCGTAACGAAAGTCTAGTAATTTATATACCCTTCTCTCTCTCTCACACTTTGAAGAATGCGCTTAAGGTTTCTGAACGCCACTTCATATGAACCCTTCTTTCACGGGCATCACAATTGGTATCTGTGGTTGTAGATAGAAGTGTGCGGATCGTCTAATCTAACTTTGCTACGAGCCAAGTCGAAAGCAACATTTATTTCTATAATGAATGACCTTCTTTTTTTTATTTCCCAGATGCAGTATATTTTAAGGCACAACTCAAGCGGTCCGTACGCATTCACTGGTAAATTGAAACGCAAAGAAATTCACAACGCTATATCCCTTCATCCGATCAAGCAAGCTCCACTGATGTATCGGCTGCATTCGTTCGTCCAGGTTCTCTTGTTATGAGATATTGAAGCAAATACGAAGTTTCCCTAAACGAATATTCTCTAATTTAAGGGTCTCAAAGCTGAAGAAATGCGACAAGAGTCCCTCGAGCTGCATCGCGATATTAAACGCATGGCCAGCTTTTTGGAGATACCCAATGATAGTAAATATTTAGTGCCAGGTATCGAGTTGATACCCGAAAAAACAAACAGCGATCAACACTACGAAGATCACAATATTTTGGGTGAATTACATAATTTTCAAAACAAAAATATTTTGTGAATTGAAGTAATTCAATTGTGTCCTAATTAACTGTTCATTTTGGCGCTTAGGCATTACACCGGATCTGAAGAAATTCACGCCTTCATCAACTGCCGATCTACTTGAATGGTCGTTCATTGCGCGAAGTCTCTACTCCAGTGAAAATGCAAATCCAAAGCACAAAATCGATTCAGCGTTGCGCGAAGGTCTCGAAGATGTCATCACAGAAGTAATGGAGAATATAAACAATTATTCCCGACAAAGGGGACGTGTTATCGAATTCCGGGAACTCCTCTACGGCTACAATAGGTTGAATCCCTTGCATGGACAGGATTTAATACTAGACTTATTGCTGATTTATAAACGATATCGCGGCAAAAAGATGACTGTACCGGTGCGTCGCCATTTGTATGTGCAGCGGGCTTTCACGGGTACTTTTGTAAAGGAATTCAGCGAGGACTTTTACAATGTCACCCTACAGAAAAGTAAGTGGATACAATTTTGAGATAATTTTTTTTAGTTTAATTCTGAACGTTGGCGTAAGTAAGTAGATTTCATGTGTTTACTGGCTAAAATTATGCACAGGGTCTAATAAACAGGTGGAGTAAGCAATTAGAGCTTTCTTCTTCCCTGGCATTTCGACTGTCTTAGAACAATATTGATTATACATAGAAGTTATTACTGAGTTGTGTTGCTTTTTCGATGAATTTACTTACAAGTATATCCAGGAAACTTTCTGGAAATTCCGCATATATAGTATATTTAAATTATTTACACTTTGCAACGTTGGCAATTTTTTATAAAGGGTTTTTCAATTGTTGAAATGGAATAAAATGGAGTTTGCTGTGTGGCACGTAGCGCGTCCTGCTGGAACCACATGTCGTCTAGGTCCATATGGTTCAATATGGGCCATAAGAAATTGGAAGGGCCACCACGTCTACCGAAAAATGGGCGCAATGCGCGCAACGTTTGCGTTAATGAACACTCATTTTGATAATAAAGTTTTATCATTTGAACGTGCTGTTCAATCGTGTAACTTGCCATGATGATTTGGCATAAACAACTGAATAATAAACAAAAGATTTGACAGATGTCACCAAAACAAAATGGCTGCCACAGGGCGCCAAAATCGACCCGCGCCAATTGAAAACCCCTATATTAAAGATAGAAATTTATTTATTCACATATTTATTTTAATACTCTTCAGTACAAATTTCCTTACAGACTACACAAAAATGTAAAAAAACAAGCCAAATTTGGCAACTAAAATATTAGCAATCCATATAAATACAATATAGAGAATACAATAAATTTAAATTTTTTATAAAATTAGATCGAGATAAAGCGAAGTCAAGCAGGCTGGAATTGGATAATTAGTATCTGTAGTCACTAAGTGCGCGAGCAATAGGTGAATTAGTCTTAAAGTTTTCCCTATAAAAGGGTAAAAATTGCGAAGACTTCTTTGTAGAACATTAAAGCTTATCCACTCAAGCAGATCTGGACAGTCGATGATGCCTTTAACAATACTGAAATGACTGTCCTTCTCTTTTCTAGAGATTCTAAATTACTTAGCTTTAGCCGGGAAATATAGGATGAACAAGGCACTCAAATCATAGGGAACGTAATGCTTACTTAAATACGTTTATTTTTTCTAACCGCTTTTACACCTTTGGCGTCAAAACGATTTTTTATCTTTGAACCAGAATTTCGGTTCAGTGTAACGGTTCGGAAATTAAAAAAATGCATACACAAAAAAATATGTATATACATATGTATCGGGTGTTTTTTAAGAGCTTGAAAACTTAAAATGATAATACAAAACAGAAATATTGCTCGAATGTTTTTTTTTAATCTGATAGATAATTTCATGGCATTTATTTTTTGAATATGATACGGATACGCCGGAGATGTCCACCGCGGCTACGAGTTAAATGGTCAATTCGATTAGTCTAATTTTTGACAATTTTTTCCCATAAATCTGACCGTATGGTGTCCAATGGTGGCTTGAATATTGCTATAAACCGATTGTTAAGCGCGCTGTGTGGCAAGTTGCGCCGTCTTGTTGGAACTTAATGTCGTCGAGGTTTAGATCATTAATTTTTGAAAACAAAAATTCAGTCAGAATGGATCTATAGCGCTCGCCATTCACCGCAACGGCAGCTCATTTATTTCTTTTAAAGTAAATTTCCACAATTTGGAACCGTTATTCTGACGTTAAATAATTCGTTTAGCCTGTGATCTCCACAACATTTAGTTCCAACAAGACGGCGGTACTTGGCTAATAGCCCGTGAAACAATGGATTTATTGCGTCTCGGACCAGTGGATTGGCCACCAAGACACATCTTTGGACTTTTATTTGTGGTGTATGTAAAGTCTAAATGCTTTGTGGATAAACCAGCTTCGATTGAGGCACTGGAAGCTAACAATTCTAAATTTATTCACGAGATACCGACCGAAATCCTCCAGCGGCTCATTCAAAATTGGTGTTTACGAATAGCCGAGTTACGGCGACCAACATTTCAAAGGGGCTATCTTTAAAAAATAAATGTCATGAATGGTTCTGCACAAAAATAATAAAGATTGCCCAATTAATTTAAATTTTCGTTTTTTTTTCAATTTAAATTCTGAAACCCCTAAATTTGTCACCCTTTAGTTGCCTAGCAACTTCATCTATATACTACCAAACGTTCTATGAGCATCCTACAAATTTAGCCGGCTCATTTATTTCTGAATTATTTACCAGGGTTTCATGTTTTTTTTCTGAGCATTGAATTTCAATAGTTTCAAAATCTCCGTGGAAGCACTTTTTTCAACATTATGTTTTTTATAATTTTTCACATAAAACTTCTTTTTTTATAATTTTTTATAATTCTTATTATCAAAGTTCTTACACTTCTACGTAAATTTTATTACTTCAACTCAGGTTTAGCTCAGAATTTATGACAACAAAAGAGTATGAAAAAATTCGGTCTGACTGGTGTCAAAATCATATTCATGATGATAAAAAGACTTAGCTTTTAAATTTTGAGCACCAAGAAAATTGATTTAAGTGTGTTAAAACACTTTTTTCAAAACTTCGTGTGTATATATTTATATATAGGGTTTTTCAATAGCTGCGCTTCAACTTTTTTCCGATAGGGAGGGCGAACGACGCAATATTTTTTATTTTTCGCTTGTCATTTGTAAACTTCATTAGTGTACATTTCATCATGGAACGCTACACATTTGAGCAACGATTGCAAATCGTGCAAATTTTTTATGAAAATAATCGTTCTGTTGCTGCTACTTTAAGAGCATTACGGCCATTTTACGGTCCATTTAACAAGCCGTCCCGTTTTGGGGGTATGTGAAGTCATTGGTCTACAGTAACAAGCCGGCGACGATTTGTGAGCTCAGAGCCAATATTGAACGCGAAATTGCTGGAATTTCGGCCGATTTATGCAAAAGAGTGGTCGAAAATTGGGTTCAACGATTGGACTTCGTAAAACGTGCACGCGGTGGTCATGCAAAAGAAATCGAATTTCATACTTAAATGTATATGTTCAAACTCGATAATAAAAAAAAATTAGTTAAAAAAGTCAAACCGTTTGTGTTTTATTCAAAAAAGTTCAAAAGTTGAAGCGCTCTTACTGAAAACCCCTATACATACATACATATAAACATATACTGTATTTTGATACCAGACAAATATAGATACCTACTTATGTATCATTTTTTTTTTGTAGACTATCTGAATGACATGCTGAAGTCTGGTATGGAACGAATTTCAAAGCACTTTACCCTACCTGGTTTGCCGATCGCTCCCGAAACTTCGAAAATCGTATTTGTGCTACCCATCGCCGGACGTTATGCCACATTCAAGCGCTTTTTAGACTCCTACGAGCGTGTAGCAATAGAGCAGGACACCAATTGCGATTTACTGGTAGTTATTTTTGGCAACAACACCAGCGTGCAAGGTCACTTGCAACTCTTGCTTAATCTTCGCCAGCGTCACGTTTACGAACACATAAACTATATACAAAGGAATGAAGAATTTTCTCGGGGCGTGGCCTTGGATGTGGCCGCGCGTTCATCTTACATACAAGACAACGACATAATGCTCTTCATCGATGTGGATATGGTATTTCAATTGGAAACATTGCAGCGAATACGGCTTAACACTGTGCAAGGGCGGCAAGTATATTTGCCAATCGTGTTCAGTCAATACGATCCCAAAAGACGTTGGAGTGGCGAAAACGTAGAGAATGCATTTACACCTGCTGAACAAATTTCTAATGCATCTGGGTACTTTCGGCAATTTGGTTACGGCATTTGCGCTATCTATAAATCGGACATACTTGACAAGGACATAAATGGCTTGGATAAAGATATTACCGGATGGGGATTGGAGGATGTAAAATTCTTAGATAAAATCGTTAAGGTTGGTAACCGGCGAAATGATTTCCTTGTCAACACTGCCGAGGTACCAACTCAGTACAATGAAGCAGCGCAAAAAATGCGGCGACTTAGTATATTCCGAGCTCCAGACCCCTCATTAGTACATATATTCCACGATATCAGTTGTGATGTCAAACTTGATGCTCCACAATACAATATGTGCCTAGGAACGAAGGCAAACTCACTGGGCAGCACCCAATTTATGGAGCAATTATTTTACAGCAATAAAGAAAATATAAACTTCATTTTAGAAATGAATCGCAGGAAAGAGCAAAGATGAAATGCTACATGTGTACATTTATATATTCCATTGCAGATTACATATTCGGAACAACAACGTTCAAAACATTCAACAATTTATAAGTTAGGTTAGGTTTTTGTGGCAGTCGGCTTAGAATAGCCAACTCACTTAGACGATGTAGGCCCGTTGTGGTACCACGGGAACCTTACTGCTTACTTTCATGGAACCAGTTAGACTCTCTTATGAACGTAGGATAGGTTTAGCATTTAAAAAGCATTAATACCAACGTAATAAAACAATTTCAACAACTTTGGCAGTTTTTGCTTTTACCATAGATCTTTCCTACACAATTTTAATACTTTGCCGAAAAAATCTTTATTTATGTCCTCATTTTATTTATCACAAAAGATTTATCATATAAAAGTAACAAATTGTTTGAGTGTTTACGATTTATGTATGTACGCGAGTTGTTTGTCAATGCAGCCGAAGTGAGAAATCATAGCCGAATATACTCGTAAATAAATCCGACTCGTTTCTGTAACATTAACTAGATCGCGTAGGGAACGGTGTGTATTTGTTGTAGTTTTTAAGGTATACTATGCTTTAGATATTATATCAATTTTGTATAAATCTGTGTATGTATGTACATATTTTAGTATTTCAGAGCTTTAATTAAATATAAAATAGGAAAATTCAAGTGTTGTTAAATATAACTGGGGTTTCAAGGGTTGTTGTTGTATTTAAGGCTGATTACATGAATTGAACAGGCTCTATATCGAGCAGAGCTAATGTTTGATTAAGAATCTCACGCACCGCTTTCACCAGATAAACGCGTGCATAGACACATGGCATTAAGTGTTCGCGTGTTTCTTGCTGCAAAATTAAATATTAATAATAAAAAAATAGAATTTTGTTTACCAAATTTCACTTACAGTTAGAATGCGTATGCGTCGATAATAGACACTGAAGAGTGAAGCTAAATCTCCAAGATATCTCACGATTGTGTGGATGGCACATACACCCTTCTCTATCTGTTCCAAACAGCTTTCAATAAGATTCGGGAATGCGAATATGTAGCCGAACACTAGTTGCCACTCTTCCTATATGCAAAAGTCACATTTTTGTACAAACTTGATGGGACTAAATGAAATAAGGTGATATACTAATGCACTTTGGAACTTACTTCTTCATCGAGTAAAGTGAAGTTTATATTCTCCAATGGCGGTAAATTTTCGTAAGCACCATTTTCTACCTTTTCAGCAAATTTTCGCAGCAATGACTCCAGACGAGCGGAATTGTACAAAATAAAAGCAGCGCCTAACGAATAAAAAAAATTATATTTTAAAGGTTAAATTAGTTTGCCGCATTATACCTTTAGTGCTTCCTTTTCCACTACGAGTTATTTGTACTGGACTTGAAAAACGCACTTCCATTAAATCAACCGTTACGGCAGCTGAACCTAAGCGGCTCATCAATGCATTAAACTTTGCATCATCTTTGACTCGTACGCCATACTTATGCATAGCCATTAAACACATGTCATTAGAACGGCAACTAAGATAAAACCATTAAAAATTGTTTTTACCATTGTATAAATATCTCAACTACAATGTACCTGAGGTACTCACTGGTTTTCAATTTTGTTAATTTTCCAGTAAGCGGATCAATGACTAGACCACAACGAATTGTTGAGTAGCTTAGCTTACTAGGAGGAATAACCGGTGAATTTAACGAAGGTTTGCCAGCAACACTTGTTACATCTAATTGCAAAACGTTAGCCCCGTTACCTTTTTTGGCTTGGATTACCTCCTCCTCGGTTACCACAGTCCACTTAGAGTATTCCAAAACACGACCCAAAATGTCTTCCACAAGTTTGGCTCGGTAAAATGACAGTTCACTGGCTTCCTTTTCGTTTTGTTTGGTACAACTGAGACAGATTCGAAGATTTGCTTCCTTTTTTAATTTGCCATATCCTCGCGTATTGGTATCTTTTTTTAACACCTCCTGGAGCAACACTCCCATGACTATATGTCGATGTAGATACAAAAAACAACGCTCATTTTCAATTCGTATCCGTTCTATTGGGAATTTCCAACAAGCGGCCGATTCAAGAAACTTCCTCTTCGCTGTGTTAGATATATCTTTTTCTTCTTTGAAGATTGCAAATGCTATTTCCCGCAGCTTATGGCCGGTCTCTTTACAACTTTTCCTCCAGAGGTCCGTACAACCAGGAAAGCTGAATTCGCCATGTGTTTTCAACTTCTCTCTGTGTACTCGAATAAAACTGATTGATGTTTTTGGAAAATCTACTCCAGGAAATAGACTTGGCTTTTCTAATAAATATGAACACAAATCTTCAATTATTATCGTCGTTGGATTAATCATTTTCCTATCCACAGTTTTGTTTTGGTTCCTGGTTTTATACGATTCGTTCATTGTCAAACTTAGACTCACTCGCTGGTTGCAAGCCAGAGTTGCATAAATATTTACTTTTAGCACAAAAGTAGTGATGGAGATATTTTTATCGGTCCAGTATTTTCGAAAGATTTTAGAATGTCTATAGTAGAAAACGTCAATTTAATTTAAATTTAAAAGATACATGAAAGTAAATTTTTTATTTCTTTTTTAATATCAAACCAAACGAAAAGTTGGTTCAACTTGTGTTTTGACTGTCATCTTCAAAGTTCTGTTACAATATAAATGGTTTCCTGACTGTCGTTTTGATATTATGATACTTTTTATGAGTAATTTACCTCAGTACTTCAAATTCATTTGTTTTCTGAAAGTTCTTTTTCTGAACGTGTAAATAATGTAACGAGTTAAAGTACTCGTTGCGCAACACGCGAATATCACTAGACATAAACTGTCAAATTTCACATTATTTGTGGCATTTGTTTTGATAAAGGATGTAAGTTAAAAGTATAAAAAATTTGTTCCTGTACAGCATTGGATAAATAGTCATGGCAGTTGTAATCGACTTAAATTTGGTTTGCATTGTTTGCCTTCAAGATGATGGCGGTGAATTGAAGTCTGTATTCTCGGATGCCCTGCCAGTAACGACTGCGCCACAGTCAGACGACAGCATGACCATTGCCGAAAGGATCACATATTGTTCGGAGTTGAACTTATCAGATATAAACATTAAAATTTCAAACAAAATATGTGATCGTTGCTTGGATGACCTTGCTGCAACATGGCGCTTCCGAAAAAATTGCGAAACTGCTAATTCTCTCTATCGCTCCATACAACAAGAAGAGGAGGACGTTGTATCATTGGCTAATTATGAGCTTGAGCCTCAGAAAACCAAAGAACCTGCAGGTTTGAAAATTCGGCGAGTTCACCCCGAAGTCAAGTCATATCTTAGCACGTCACAAATAGATGAAGAACAATCTGATGGCATCATTAATGAAACTGACGGAGAAAAATCTCAAGATGAACTTGATTCTTTTTCCGGATTTAGCATAGTCGAATATATCGATGAGGATGATCAAAAGGATACTGCAAGTACAGATTACTTTGATTATGTTAGGGAAGAACGGTTAGAAGAAGCAAATGACAATCTTAAGGATATTGGAAAACAAAACGTTCTAGAAGAAGTAAGTTATGCCAAGAGCCCCAAAGCAAATGAAACAACAATAACAAGTCCGAAAATTGAGTTCGAGGACCACGAGAATTCTCAGTTACAAATAAAGCGAGAATTATCAGAAGATTCGGTTGATGAAGTTAGCACGGATTCACTAAGTACGCTGCCAGAAAATAATGCGTTTTCCAAACATCAAAAAGAACTAATTTCGACAATATTTGAATCAGAATGTCTGCGAGGCCGTGTTCGACAAAATCTAAATGAAAAAGAAAATAGCAACAAAATTCAAAGTAACACTAAGCTAAATTTTAATGTACAAGGAGTAGCAGCTAAACGAAAATATAATCCTAATAAAGTTACAGCCCCTGCAGAAAAGATACCTCAAGGGGGTTGAAATCGCCTTCACATAAAAGCAAACCATTCCATTCATCAATGAAGATTTGCGAGATTTGCGGAAATATTTACAAATACCAGCATGCACTGAGTGCCCACATGCGGCGGCACAATAACGACCGTCAATTTGGCTGTGAACTTTGCGATAAGGCATTTGTTTCGAACGTGGAATTACGCCGTCACATGCGCGTGCATACGGGTCACAAACCATACCCATGTTCATTTTGTGACCGACGCTTTTCCGATTTTGGATCACGTAGTAAACACGAAAGAACTCACACTGGAGAACGACCGTATCATTGTACAACATGCAAAAAGTCATTTGCATACCCACATGTCTTAACGGTACATTTGCGGACACATACCGGTGAAAAGAAATTCCAATGTACACGGTGTGGTAGAGGCTTTACAAAGAAAGCATATCTCTTGGCCCACTTAGAAAATCATACACGCTGCGAAAACATATCTTTAATGGGGCGACTGAGTGACGAGGGCTCCCTCGTTAATAGTAAACCGGAAGCCCATATAACGCACCAACAAGAGATTACAGCAATAAAGACAGTGGCCGTCGAGGAATGCATCTTCACCACAGAATTAATTACCGAGGGTGAGGAGAATATATCTAGTGAGATACAACACATTGTTGAGCAAGCCGACATCGGGCATTGTGCTATGGAACTGGAGGAAGCCATCGACGAAGAACATTTAGATGAAGAAAATGATGTTGAATATATTTTAGGTGTACAATCATAGTGATTTTGATATAACTTGCTATAATTTTCTTTTAATAAGATAAAAATATCATACTCGTAAAGCAAAGTTTTATATTTATTAAAAAAATATGTACAAGTACTTGTAGATGTAAGTTCATGACGACTAGCTTATTAGGTTGTTCCGGAAAGAAAAACCACTACACAAAACTAAATATGTTTACCAATGGGTCAACTCCTAATTGGAAGCCTGCTCTGAATCGTATTGCTAGGATCTGGAATCCTACCACATTTCTCAACAGTCGATTTTACGTAACCGAGACCAGCTAAGAACTGTCAAAACTGGAGAATGTTTTATACTCTTTAAAACAACAGCAACATACGGCAGGGTCAACTTATATAGAGCAGAGTTACATCCTGACATCGGAAACACCTGTCCAATTTGCGAAGACAAGAAGCACGTCGTGCTTAATGCGTTATTATGTATTTTCAAACACGACAAATATAGAAGTAGTGAAATATAACAAATAAAATAAGTACATACCACATTTTATCATAACATTCTTTTGAGTTGAAAGAGTTCTCGCAGTAAGTAGTTCGTTGAATATATCCGAATGCTCGTACCTATTCCATAAAAAAAACGATACATATTTAAGAACAAAAATGTTGTCTGTATAGCTTATTTCGCAACTAAAAACCACAAATACCTTAATTTTATATTCTTTGTATTTTTCTTCTAAGCAGGTTAATTAAATATTTAGACAACAGTTAATTTCGTCAGTTAAGTTCTTACTATATATACAGCTGTCTACATTTTTACCAACCTTGCCAAATTTCAAATTACCATTTGTCTCTTAAAACAAATGTGTCAATATATGTATGTATGTATGTATGTATATACACACTTTCATCTCACTACATAAAATGATCTTTCGAACTAAATGAGCATACAACCAGCACACATAAACCTGTTTCCGAAGAAAAGCTCCATGTGCAAGATTTTGAGTCTGCAGAGAATTGTATGGTGTGAATGATGCTACAAGTGGCCACTTACAGCAGCAAGTTTATTTTATTTTACATAAATATACATTATAGCAACAAACTCTGTATTTAAAGATACACTGTGTAAGGTTTATGTAGAAAAGAAATCAATAAAACTTGATCGGCTTAATTCGATGGTATTGTATTGGCGGTTTTTGCATAATTCATAATTCAGCATCACATATGTACGGTCACATGCTTAAACATTATCTGTACCATGTTTGATTGCAACTTTATTTTTATGAACTCAAAATAAATGTCTAGTTTCTTAGTCCTCAAATGTCAACCTCCCAGGTCCGTGATTTTTCATGTATCGTCGGTAAGACTTATAGCGTGGGTTCGCTGCCAATTTCTTCTTCATTTCCTCCTCCTGTTCCTCTTGCCATATTTCAAATTTATCTTTTTGCCATAACTCCAATCGCAAGTACTCTTCGATCTGATGGTCTTCTAACCCATTAAATTGGTTCTCACCCATTTTCATGTAACGACGTATCAAATAGAGTTTTTCCTCACGTCCGTAGGGGTGTTTATTAACTGTGAAATACCAAAACCACTTCGCATGCCATACTAGAAAACGAAGCAGTGTGTAAGGAAATATCAGCAATTGTACCCACAGTACGTCCCATATTGAAGGTTTAGCATAGCCACCTCTAACGTCCATTTTTTCTTCGATTACTTTTCGCACAATTCGTTCGATTTCATCACGTTGTTCCACTTTTGACATACGATTCTTTCCTTTGCGATTACTAATTTTGTCGATGTCTTCTTTGGCAATTTCTAATGCCTGGTTGCGATACTTTGGCACAGTAGCCAAATACTTAATTGCGCTATCATAACGCTGCAATCCCGAGTAGTATTGAATAATAGAAACAATTGTAAGAGTTACAACTATGACAATGCGTACATCGACTTTAGGTGCAACTCGACGTCGATAGTAGCGATAGTAATGTGAGTAGTATTCCTCTGGATGATCCAACATGTAATCGTAGTCCCGACGGGACTCATCATCTCGCAATATTTCATATGCAGTCGCAACCAATTTGAACTTGGTTTCAGCTTCCGCTTTCGCTTCAGCACCGCGATGCATGTCGGGATGGTGTTTCCGTGCTAACAATCGATACGCCTTGCCTATTTCCGATTTTGTAGACTGTCGTGTTACACCCAAAACATCGTAACAATCCTCCCTGCCGCAGTAGATACCATCTAAGAGCCCCAAACACGCCGGTAGCATTGCAACAGCAACTCCGAAAAAGCAAACATATTGTGCGAAATGCATTTTTATCCAGTAACTCTTTTAATATTTTACCAATTGATGATCGTATGTGACCTCAATAAACACCTGTGGCTGCATGTGCTGTGACGCTCTTCTGCCACGTTCAAAGCAATTTTTTCACCTTTAACGAATTTCGTCGCTTTACTTGCGCCCGTATTGATGGAATAACGATGCCGCAGCGAATGTTCCGCTAAGCTTTTTTGACTGCTGTGGACAGATTTAATACTCCGCTATAAGAGCAGCAAATCCGGCTTGAGTACTCAAGAAATCTTCTTAGTTTTAGTTTTTCTTCTAACCAGAAACACCACAGGTCTAACCACACAGCTTCAATAATTCGCTTTCTAAAATTTTCGTACTCTCTCTTTCAGATCAAATTTGGCAAATACAGCAACAGAGAACATTTTAATTCTCTGCCAACAGACGGCTTTTTTACGTCTTTTAAACAGCTGATAAAACAGCTTTTTGTTCTTTACATTCGCGTGAAAACAAAACAAAATATCTGTCAATCGGCTATTTTGACATTTCTTCATTTATGTTTTTGACATATTTTTGCCACACGTGTTTATGTGCATTTATCTGAATTTCAACTAAATAGCATTTGCGAACGAAAAATATGTCCGTGGTAAAGAAAAAGCGTATTTCGAAAAAGAATAAGTCAGCATGGCGTAAAACAGATATAAAAGATGTAGAAGAATTTTTGGAGGAGCAGCGACAGGAGGAGCGCGTTGGGTAAGCGATAACTACTAGCCACATATGAAGAGATATGCATATTATCTGCGGTTGGCGAGATATAGGGGCATTCATTTATGCGTCATCAAACCCACCATTAAACTCCAAGTAAAGGATGTAAAAAGTTTAACGTGTTGTTTGTAGCTCATTCACAGAAAAAAAAGACGATGAACTGTTTATTGTAGATGCGACACCTCTGAAGCCCAAGCAGACTGTCTTAACAGCGAAGCAAAAACGCAAATTGAACGCTAAAAAACCATTGCGCTCTTTGGAAGCTCTTAACAATACCTCGAAAGTTCAGGATCCAATTGCTAAAAGGTATGTTTTCCACACAAAAAGAAGAACTAGACTAAAAATATATTTTTTAATATTTCAGAAATCGTGTTCGACAAAAACGGAATGGTCGTAATATTGAAGAAGAGGTCCGCAATCCTACTAAACCACGACACTTTCAAGCAAATAAGGATAGGGAAGAATACTACAAAGCTCTTGAAAAGAAGTTAAGCAAAGACCGAAAGAGTGATATAGCAGCAAGAGACGTTTGGGCCGAGGAAGATTTCCGTGACAAAATGCCTGGTTTGAAAGATGAAAAAGGCTGGATAAGCAAAGAGTTAGCATTGTATGTGGCAATGAATGTGGGCAAGCCAGCAGTAAAAGTGCACGACAGCATACGCCACCGCACAACAAAAGCAAAGTGGGTAATAAATTTATGGATCTTCAACATATATGTAAATTAATAATTTTTATAGGAATTTTGAAGCTCCTCATCCGGGTATGAGCTATAACCCATCATTAGAGGATCATCAAGATCTGCTAAAAAAAGTGGTTGATCGCGAAGAAGGAATTATAAAGACGGAAAACCATTTAAAACGCGTTACTACTCAAATGTTTTCGAAAGTTACCCCAGAAGAACGCGATAGACGTCGACTGGAAGAAATGCGTTCTGGATTAGATGAGGAAGCAGAAGATGGCGATAGCGCTGACGATGACGACGAAAAAAACAACAAAGCAGATGGCGAAGCGTATAAAAGCATCAATCCACCCGTTGAGAACAAAAAAAAGAGTAAACAGTCACGTCGCAAAGAATTGCGACAGAAAGAGTTAAAGAAGAAGCATGAGGAAAAGAAAGCTCTTAAAAAGCAAACTGCAGACTTAAACAGGTGCATATTGTACAACTTAGCTGAAAGTAGATATACTTAAAATTTTTTCTTCTTTTAGGATAAAGTCAATAAAAGCTGAAGTTGTTGCCGAAGAAGAACAGCTAAATATTTTGAAAAAGCATCGTAAAAAGGTTGCATTCAAGAAAAAATTCGAACCGAAACGTTTAGGACGCCTTAAATACGTGGACCCAGATATAGATGTCAACATGCCTGATGAAATTCCTGGAAATCTGCGAAATGCCAAACCCGAGTCAAGTTTATTGATTGATCGATTTAAGAATTTCCAGAAACGTAATATATTACCAGTCAGTGTTGCTGCAGGAAAACAAAAATCAAAGAAGATTAAACGCTTCCCACGTAGTTCCCACAAGGATCCTGGTGTGTCATTCCAAATGCTCCGGGAACAGCGGAAAGCAGCACAAGCATAACCGTGGGTGCAATTGCTTCAAGCTATTTTTAAGTTTTTGTGAATTTTTCAATTAAGAGGAAAATAAATTTCGGTTTATTTAATTACAAAATCAAATGTGTTTGTGAGGTTTTATACAACAAAAATGCTTAACAACATGATTCCTTAATTTTAATATGGCAAACTGTATTCGATTTAGCCAAACGTTACGTTTCCTAGTTGACTGGTTTTTGAGATCTCTTAATTTAAATAGCATTTCCATTGTATGAACCTTTTGAGTATTCTACATTTCATAAGTGGTTTTCTTACAAATTTATTAAAATGTATCTTTGGCTTTAGATGTTGAGACTTATCTTGGCAGGGAGGTATGTTTATACCAGCGCAACCTATTCGCCTCTTCAGCTGACTGACTTTTAATGCGTATCACAATCCCAATTTTTTCCAGAATGTACTCATACGAGTATTTGTATCGAAGATACTTCGCACCATGAATACCTGTATAAGTCCTACCGAAATCATAGCACAAATCTGGAACAGTGACCACATATTTACTTTAGAATAATTTGCCTCCGCCAAGTTGCGATCGCGTGCTTCATTAGATCGCAACATATTTAGTATCTGATGAGCCCTCGCTATGTGCATGTGTACGCGTCCAACATATTCCATAATTTCGTGAACTTGGATGTCATACAGTTCCTCCAATTTCTTGCCAGCAGCGTCCGCATCCCAATTATTATCAAAAGCTGATTGTCCTTCTTGTTCAATGATTAGCTCGAAGAACACAGTTTTGCGATTATACGAACTGAATGTATTATCGAAACAGAAGCGGTAATCACCTGACTTACCCGCTTCGTGGCGATGTATATTCTCTGGTTTTTTATAGTCACTAACTATTACTAATCCAATAGGATCAAGCAATGAGAAGCTTATATCTAAGTCCCCATGCCCACCGTCAATTACTTGATATTCTATATCGATGGTTTCACCATTACGTACTGGATGATAAAAGCACTCATTTTTGCCAGCTTCTATATAAACCGTCATTTCCTTTTCGTATCCATACACAATATTAAAAATGGCAACTGTTATCAGCAAGAATCCCAGATGAATGCGTATCATCTTCACAAAAATGGAAAGACATACATACATATATTAATATAATAAAAATAACGTTCGAAGAAAAAATTACCATATCAAGTTTAAACAGAGCAAATCAACTATCAATTAGAGTACTCTCTGTTGATAACAGCTGTTCGAAAAAATTCAAAGTTGCAAATAATTCGTAGTATTCTACCCAAGGCGAATTTATTACAGGTGACAGCAAACACATATAAGTAAAACCCTACATGTATTTGTTGTTGCGTTTGGTGCAAGCATCATGTCAAAATCAGCAAGCAAATGTAAACATACGAATGTATACATACCAATACATACAAACAAAGCATATCATTTTGACGTAAGCCATACCTACGGCGAAAAATTCAGCTGGGTGAATGCTGTCACCTTATTAAATCCACCTTGATTCTACCCCATCATTCATAAATTCAAGACAATCGCTTCTATTCATGTCTCTTATCTGGTTGTCAAAGGAGATTATAACGCGTTGAGCCCCTTCAATTTTAATGGAGATCTTCACATTGAGCTCGTGGCTTCTTTGCTTGGCAGTTTTACGCATGTTTTGTTTTTGTAAGTCCCACGAATGCACCTAAGCACCACGGTGGTAAGCTTGGCCATTTGATCGATAACACTGCCCTGCATCGGTTTTGCGAATAAGATGGGACCTAGTGATCCCGAAGGGAATTTTCGCGCTAAGCACGAATCCGAGTTCAAAAATTTTCCATCACGTCAGATTTTCGAGAAAAAGGGGGTTGAAATCCCTAAAAATAGCGTATTTGGCCATTTTTTTCAAAAATTGTGGAGGAGAACCCTAACGTGCTACGATCTTCGTTATTGTCAGTACTTGAAGGTTGAACTTTGCTCTTTGAAATAAGCCCAAACCCAAATTGTTCGCATGCACCCTTAGAGTAGGGGGTGTACTTATGTCTACAGGGGTAGAGAAAAAAATGAACATAGGAACTTATCTACACCCAAGATAAGATATAATGAAAAGTGCAGTGTTCCTAAGGTATTAAGTGTTGCTGATTTCAAATCTGGAGTCAAACATTCCATTTAAAAAGAAATAAAAAAAATCTTGGGTGTAGATAAGTTCCTATGTTCATTTTTTTCTCTACCCCCGTAGACATAAGTACACCTCCTACTCTAAGGGTGCATGCGAACAATTTGGGTTTGGGCTTATTTCAAAGAGCAAAGTTCAACCTTCAATTACTGACAATAACGAAGATCGTAGCACGTCAGGGTTCTGCTCCACAATTTTTGAAAAAATGGCCAAATACGCTATTTTTAGGGGTTTCAACCCCCTTTTTTTTGAAAACCTGACGTGATGGAAAATTTTTGAACTCGGATTCGTGCTCAGCGCGAAAATTCCCTTCGGGAACACTAGGTCACATCTTATTCGCATCAGAAAAATTGAAATTTGCAGGGCAGTGTAATTGGCAAAATAATAATCAGCTGTTTAACAATTGGCATTTGATGATCAGACGCGATGCTTCTGTTCAAAATATTAAAAATTCAATAATAAAGTAGTTGACTCAATTTTACAATCTTGTTTTCTTCCAGTGGATAAAACAAAGCTAATTTGCATGTGATTCAACTAGTGCGAAAAAACAATACCAAACCAAAAGAAATATATCCAGCAGGCCGTTCACAGCAAAACACATTGCAGAACCGCCAACTGACAAACCGTTAAAGTAATGAAATTGGTGCGAGTACGCCTAATATTTAATAAATATTTTCGCGGTTAATGCGGAGTACTCGTGATGCATATATACGTTTTATCATTGAGGGTCACAATACCTATATTTTTGGCTCAGTGCTTATGCTATGGTTAAACAAACTACATACAATTTTCAGGTTCAGCGTACTCTAGTATATTTAGAAACCTTTCTTACAACGCTTTTTTTTCTTTATTCAACTTTTCTTTGAACCAATATAATCGTTTTTTTTTTTTGGAAAAGCCCATGATATGGGTACGTTTTTCTCCAAATGAAATGTGCCTCTGTAATTTTTCTAAGTGGATGACAAATTAAAGGCAACACAACTTGCTAATTTCAATACTTAAACAATTTACTGTACATTAACATATGCACACGGTTGACTTAAGACTAATACTTTGTGGACATACACCTCTGCTTTTATACATGTGGCAACTCGTATTTTCTGGCAACTTCTATCTTGTCATCTGACATTAATGTTTTTTTTTGTATCTCATTCGCTTTGTATTGTTACCAGTTGTTTCGAATATTCGTGATTTGTCCGATTGCCCTCCACTTAAGTCTAATCGTCCCGATGAGACAATAAATTCTTCGATACAAACGGAGTCAATCTCCCCAGGTGAACTACTTTGACATTCTCCTATCTAGTTTTGCATTGCTGTATGCAATACAACAAATCGTTTAATCTTTTAATCACCATGTGTAGGCCCTCCCGGGGTGCTTTTAGTTTTGGAAAAGCTACTTTCTTTCTTTGTTGGTTAGAAATAAGTACAAAAAAGCTCACTTATCTATAATTAACATTATTAAACATCTGCCATCAGCTAAGATGGTTTCACGGTAAAAATCAAAACTTCTCGCATTACACACGTATTCCTTACGTGTAACCTTCATATGCTTAGGTGGGTGAGCTTTCATTTGCATTGCCCTCTCATAAGTTTGATCGTGTTAGCTGACACTTAATAACGTTTGCTGTACACTCTACACACAGGACATATCGTCACGATTCGTAAAAGTAGGAACAAGGCGAATCTATTAAAGTGATGGAAATAATTTATTTTCAGAGTATTGCTGATTGAAAAATGCAAAAAAAATCGTACATAATTTTTAAATATGTAAATAAACATCTCATTTTGGCAATCTGGCAAAGCAATCCCTTGGGAAATTCTGCGTTTTCGTCTTAGTGGCATCATTGTTTCTATGTGCGATGCGGCTGCCAAACCAAAAAACCTACGTACGAATTCACTGTTCGTGACTAATTGCAGCATAAGTTTGTTTACCAATAGTTTGCTTCTGGACTGCAATATCTACATAATCTGTTTATTTATTATAAACATTTTTCCTTCGGTATCCTGTAACAAGACTTTCCCCACATGACTGCCGAAGATAATTCCGTAGAGTGTTTTAACTCAAATAACGAAGAGTTTTTTATACCGGGGGCTGAAGAATTGGAAAGCCTCTATGTGATGCTAGAGAAGGGTACAATACCGGAGTTGCAGTGGCAATTTCCAGGTCGTCAACCAATATGTACAGAAACGACTGGATCAACACCTAAAATTGAACCAACAGCAACAGCGAATGCTGAATCAGAGTGAGTTGATATAAAATATCTAAATATATTCAAATTATTCATATAGTAGTAGCTACACTGAATTATCTCCTTTACTTTCAGACCGGCAGCTAAAAACGACTTTGACTTTAGTGACGATGTAGCACAACCTCAAATGCGAGTAAGGAGTCAAAACTCAACACCAAAATCTACGAAAAAGAAAATTGCAAATTTTGCGGGTGTCATGGAAGTACTAAAAAAGAAAAACGCAGAGGGATCTTCATAACAAATAGCCGTGGCCCAGTGTGCCTATAACCAATAAGCAGTTAGTCCACAGTGTGTGGTTAAAAGTACCGCTTGCCTGTTTTAATAATATTTCTGTAGATTAAAAGTAGAAACCTTGGTAAAGACGGCTTTCCGGCAATTCAATTATTTGTTTTATTTTTTATTATTATTCAGGCAAATTTCACTTAAAATTATTTCTTTGGTGACAAGAATACGCATGTAGAGTGTTACGCCTATGTGCTTGTGGTTCGATTGCCAGGCTGCTGGTGCAATGTTAGAACGAGTTTGATATTTTTTGCGATTGTACCAGCATGACTGGTATCACAAATTGTGAATTTCCCATTGGAGAGGAAGTGTTCAAGTTGTTTTTGTTATAGCAGCATAAATATTCCCCATTATGTATTGAAATACTTGTAGAGTGACAGTCGCTGGTTGGATATAAATCAGGGTCGTTCAGGTAACTAGGAACCGATAGTATAAAGACGTGAACTTCGTTCTAAATACAAAGCAACCCCGTTTTTTTTTTCGTCTATCTTTTTACTTTCTATTCAAAACAATAGAAATAAGAATTGCAGCGCCAATTTTGGCTTTATTTATAACGATCTTGTCTGCGCCATTTTTTATAAATTTAATGTTGCGCGGTCGCCGTATCCGAATGGGTCGGTGCGTGACTAGCATCCGGGGTACGTATGTTAGAATTTCCGTGAAACACCAAAATGAAGAAAATTTTTTCCAATGGCGGTCGCCCCTCGGCAGGCAATGGCAAACCTCCGAGTGCATTTCTGCCATGAAATGCTCCGCATAAAAAATATCTGCCGTTCGGAGTCGGCTTAAAGCTGTCGGTCCCTCCATTTGTGGAACAAAATCAAGACGCACGCCACAAATAAGAGGAGCGGTTTTAAAAAAGAGCACCAGCAGTTTCTTTCTTGTGCTAAGCGACGCCAGTTAAACACACCAAGTGAAGCCTAGTCCGTCTCCACCTGATCTTTCCAACGCAGATGATACTTTCATCTTCCTCTGCTACCACCAACTGGTACCGCATGGAATACTTTCAGAGACGAAGCGTTTGTATCCATTCGTATACAGCCGCTGGATCTTTACTCACTGCGCTATGTCGATATATTCGTAAATTTCATTCAGCTCATTATCTCATCGCCTGCGATACTCGTCATCGCTACCGTGCAAAAGTCCAACTTCCGCAGAATCTTTATCTGAAACACTACGAGGGATGCATCATCGGATATTGCCATCGTCCAAGCTCCTTCGCCATACGTTAGGACGAGCATGATGACGTTCCCACGACAGTCGGTTCTACGTTACCGGAACGACCCGGATTTATATTCGGCCAAGGACTGTCACTTCAGCAGCATTCCCCATATATACTTGTATTTATGGGGAATGTTTATGCTGCTACAACAACAACAACAACGAGCATGATAGATCCCTATAAAGTGTTTGTTTTGTTCGTTGAGAGAGGTAAGTAGATCCTCCAAAGTAGCACTTGTTGGCAAGAAAGGTTCTACGTTGGATTTCACCGATATAAAAATAATAAACACTTCCGTTACACTATAGTTTTAAGCCGACTCCGAACGGCAAATGTTTTTTTACAAGGAGCTTTTTCATGGCAGAAATACACTCGTAGGTCCGCCATTGCCTGCTGAACGGCGACCGCTATTAGAAACAATTTTTTCTATTATTTTGCTTATTTTCGACTTACGCACTCCCGAACGGTAGTCACTCACCAACTCATTCGGCTACGGCTGCTGCCTGATATACTCTTTGTATTATTTCATAAATCCAATGATATCACAGTGTTTGATTTATGTGACAATTTTATTCCAAACATTTTTAAATTTATTCGAAGAAAAATTTCACAAAAGCTTAGATATGGCGTCCTTATAATGTATTTATGTATATCATACGAGTGTTATACTAAAACAACTTTCTGGTAAAATTTAACGTAAATAAACCAAACTAATTCTAAGGAAACTAAGACACAACATTGCAAATATATTCTTACACTTCAATAAAAATGCGAATCTTAACTACATATACATACATATATAAGCTATAGGCCTAGACTTAGTTGGACTTAAAAACTTACAAATGAAAATATACGAATATGTGTATATATGTACATACATTTGTGTATATAAATTGGCTAAGCGGAAGTGAATAGTAATAGCAACTTTACTACCTGAAAAGCTAATACACTTTACGATTTTCAGTTCAAATTATGAAAAAGGACTCGAACATATGTTCATATTAACTTTTATAGCAAAGCAATTAACGAATTTATTTTTCAAAGTTGGAAGAAATTATGGCAGCTCTTCATAGGTAATATCGTGTTATCTGGTCAAATCAGCGTATGGTTAAAAAAAAAAATAATAATAAAATAAGTAAAGGGGACGTATTACTAACGTAGGAGGAGAGCTGGCAGTTATATGTGATGAAAAATATTTGAACTGTCCACCGTGGAGTAGGAGCCACATACTTAGTAGATATGTGAGCTCGAATTTTTTATCAAATGATCTAAATACACACATGCAGTTGTTGGCAGCTGAGCTAAATACTCGCTTTTTTATGGGATCACTTCCATTAGTATATACTGTTAAAATTTTCGATGGAGCGAATAGAAGGGACGTGTTTAAATGTTTACTTTTAACGGAAAGCTTTTACATGCAGTAATACTCGCCGAAAACAATACATTTTTCATGCGGTGTTCCTCCGATTGGCGTACCATTGCAAGTAAACCTTGATACTAATCACAAGTAGAATGCATAAATTAAACTATCTGTCGCCGAAACGTGAATAGAAGATGCTCGAGCATAGCGCGAAAAGGTGTTGACATAGATAAATAGCTCAGAGGTTATTCATTTTAAACGACTTCTCTTTCTTCGATTGTCTGTATAGCGTTGAGCAGCATGGCGAAGGTTGGTCGCGCTTTCGGATCAGCTTGCCAGCAAGGTAGCATTAGTTTGTTGTACACAATTTGTGGGCATAAATCTGGTTTTTGAAGCCTATAAAGTAAAAATATATTACATTAACATAGTAGGTATTTATAACGCTGTTTTCTGTGTTCCTTCACTGTTGCAAGGCAAAACAAATTAGAGTTTGGTTTTGATTATCTCCCAAATATAAGAGTGCACTTACCTTTCACCCTGCTGCAGTCGCTGCAAAAACTCCTCTTGAGCTATTTCCCGCTTAGGATCAAGATTTGGCATTTCCCCACGTGAAAACATTTCAAACAACGTCACGCCATAGGACCAAACATCTGACTTCAGTGAGAATTTATTGTATGCTATAGACTCCGGCGAATACCTGTAAATCATGTCGTTCGTAAAAGTTATTTTTATTTATTTTTCATCTAAAATACCATTTTATGGGTATATCCCGTTGACTCGCTACGAGATAGTAACCATCTGCATTCGCGAATTGTGCCAGTCCAAAATCTGATATTTTGACACGATCCTTATCCACTAAAATGTTTCGCGTTGCCAAGTCTCTATGTATAATCTTTTTACTCGCTAAATAGTCCATACCCTTCATGTTAGAGCAATTGGAAAGCGGAGAAAAGAATATTGAAAGAAAGGACTAATAAAAAATAGTAAATTAACAAACCTTAGCAATATCACTGGCAAAACGCAACAGCCTTTCATTGGTCAAATTAGGCCTCTGAGATCTTAGGTACACATGGAAGGAACCTCCAGATACGTATTCCATTATAATAGAAATAGGCTCGTTGACCGAATATTTAATTTTAACAACATTCGGATGATTCAGGGACTGCAAAAATTCAAAATTATTCAAATAGTTTGGTTAAGCTATGCTTGATGGACTAGCAGACAAATATAAATGCATCAACATTAAAGTACCTGCATTATCTTTATTTCCCGTAAGAAATCTTTTGGGTTCGCCGTAGGTCCGGTCTTTAATGATTTAACTGCCACTTCCTCTGGCGCTGTATTTGGTTCGTTGTAACGTAATTCGCCCAAATGCACAGTACCGTAATGTCCCTCGCCAATTTGTTCATGAATGATCACTTTTCCCACTGGCAAGGTTATAACCCACTGTGTGTCATCGTAGGGTCGATTATGGCGCATACCAAAAGGTTGAAATCGTTGACTGACGGGAATAAATGGTGTGGTTGAGTGATCTGACAAAGTGTCACCGCCCCCACTATTTCCATTATCTAAAGCATTTGATGAGCACATATCGCTATCATACAGAAAACAATCATCAGATACTTCGGTGACAACCGTTTCATAGTTAGACGTGCCCTTCTCTTTGATGGCGCATATTCTCGCAAAGATTTCTTGATAATGAAAACGACTGTGAGCGTCTAAACTCCAACCATCCAACATGGTGAAATAAATAACGTCTGGGCAACTTTCACTTGGTTTGTCTAGTATGCCACCAGTTTGGGAACGATTAATTAATAGCTTTTCGGCAACCATGTTTGATTTTCCAACACATTCGAGTTCTTCCAATGGGGGCTTACCATATGCAAATATTTCCCAAATAGTCGTTGCGAAAGCCCACTCATCTGCGCACATGTCACCATGCACGCCATTGAGATTATTATAATACTCCTGGGGTATCCACGGCAAACTAAATCAAAAACACAGCAAATTTGAAGCAAACATACACATGCACATAGGTATAATGTCGGGTTCTACATACTCTTCGTAAGAATAGGAACGATGAATTCCAGGATCGCCAATTTTCGCCTCAATCAAGTTCGATTTTGGATCGAATTTCGTCACGAACATATTAGAGCATCTAATAAATCCATGATAGAATCCTTTCTCTTTCTATAATGTGAAATTTGGTATAATATATTTACAGTCACTGATGACGTATATTCTATTTTAAATGCAAATATTTCTTACCAGGTATACGATTCCTCTAACCAAATCATACACTATAGATATTAGCATCTTTAGAGAAATTTTGTCTTTATGATTTCGCAGGAACTCATCAAGCGGCCCGTAGGGTGTGTACTCCATTACCATGGTGTACGGAGTAGTTAATGTCAAACCGTGCAGCTTAAGAAATTGTGCAGAAAAAATTTGACTGCAAACGCTCGCTAAATCTGTGAATTCCTATAACGAGAAAAATATTGCTGAATGAAATAGCGAATCAATACGTTAGTAAAAAACAAAAACGTAAGAACATTGGCTTGTTTGAGGCGCGCAATAAAAGCGGCAGTATTACAGCTTTAGACAGGATCGATTACTTTCAGGTTGGCACTTCGACCTCATGGGTTTTTGCGCCATCTGCACATCATAGTTCCTCATCCAAACCCAGTTCCCTTATTAAAGTCAGGATAGAGCTGGGCAGGATTGAGCGTATGTGCCTTTATTCTGGCTGCAGTTGGCCGAGATGTCTCAACCTTCTACGCGCTATAGCGCTACATTCCAGAAGAAGGTGCATTGGAGTTTCCTGGGATTGGTCGCAGAAACGACAAAAATCAGTGGAAATGACTACGCAGCAATCTGCAGTGTCCTGGGAGAATGCCCGTAAGCTTTCCCAGTTTATCCTTGGGGAGGGTTATGAGTTTTTAAACCTCTTTTGGCTGTACAGCATTTATGAACGTTTCTAATACCATTGCAGATGCTAAGCTGATTATTTACTTGCGTTCGGCACTTATTCTACAGAAATAGGTTAAGGTGAATACCTAAATAGAAATAATGGAGTTTAGTATAAATATCTTCCTTTATAAATGCGATATTGACTGTAGTTTACTATTGGAAATTACAGAGAAAAGAATGAAGCAATCGTGCAAACAAAATTTGTATGACTTCGTTTTAAAACACATTGCGCGCGATACTTGAATAAATCGTACAACACAGCGGATGTAATTGCAGCTCGAACAAGACCGGCGAATATAAAATTGTTTTTGCCAAATATAAAATTGTTGAAACCCTTAGTGTAAAATGCATTTGAATGACAAGAAGATCAGTTACCTTAGGATCACTTTCCGACAAAAAGATTTTTAGCATGACACTAACGTCTTTACAACCACCGTCTTGGACCCAGTCTCCGCGAACTGTCATAATCTTTCCATTGTCACAAATACGTTGTGTATCTAGGTTAAAAATAAAAGTCATTTCATGTTTGAAAACATAAACGCTTTGCCTCACTTACTTTTATACCATCGTAAATCATGTTTCCGATCAAATATTTGAACTTTTCTTTTGCGGAGCTCAGCTTCACTTAGCTCCGTATCAGTCTTCTTTGGTTGTAAATTTTTTGGCAAACAAATGAGCAGAAGTGGTGCCTTATCTGAATAAACATGAGAAAATCATAACTGTATGAATTATATCTATGAGCGCAAAGGTGTTGTTAAATACCATATTCCGATGGCGGAAGCCACAGCATTTGTGGCGAAATGGAATTCTTCAAATCCTTCAAAGTTTCAAATGCTTTCAAGCCTTCGTTTGAATGTAGTAGCCATTTGTTGTTTTCTCTGGTTATTTTAGTGGTGATTATGTTCTCCCCTAACCTGCCTTTTAGTGATCTGCACATACGGAAATAGAATAATAAAAAATGTCAAGTAAAAATTCAGTATAAATTCCAAAAGCAATTTACTCACGTCTGTGTATTCTTGTCGATATAATATACATCATATTCTTTTTCGCATTGTCGGATTATGCAGCTGACACCTTTTTTCGATTTTTCCCGCAATTTGGCAAAAGAAAAAGCACCACTGTAATAAAATGTAAGCCATTCAGTACAAAGGATTTTCAGTTATCAAATTAATAAAGATTTGCTTGTAATAGTGCAAATGGCATACCCGATTGGTCCATGGCATTTGAGATCCTTTAGTTTTTGCAAAGATGGAGTTGGATAGTTGGCACACAAATCAGTCATCCACTTCGCTGTTACTCTTTAAATAGTGGTGAATAAAATCATGTCAATTAAGTATGCATAATACATACATACATATTGAGGCTGAGAAAGTTTCTTTATGATTGTTGCCTTACCTTAAATAACCTCCTATATATGTAATAAAAGATTCTAGTTCAACTTGCGACTCGAATCGCATGCGATAGCCCTGGGGTAATCCGGTTATTTCCAAATAAGCGCACACACTACCCTCAATACAAATTGCAAAAATATCCTCGACCTTTGCCAAAAGCGTCCACTACAACAACACATAAAAATAAATATATATCTTCATATTAGTCTATGTTTATATTAAGGGGGAACACCACTGTGATTTTTCAAAAAAACCGATTTTAAAGTAGATATATTCAAAAATATGCAAAAAGAATTTTAACATAAAATCTTGAAAATTTACGAAGTTATACTCAATACAATAAGTGCAGGTAGTAAGTTACAACGGCCAATGAAAACTTTAAACGCGTTTTTCTCAAAACGACTTTTCTGAACACGGTGGCCTCGATTTCTCGAAGACTTACATATGAACCGATTTCAATTTCATTTTTTTTTAATTTTTGTTCATGTATCGGCTACTGTCGTACATAGCCGTTTTTTTTAAATTCCAAAAATTAATATTTTTCAAGCCTTTCGAAATCAAAAAAGGGTAAAAACCCAAACTCATTTTTCAAACCTGGACCATTTTCTCAAAACACAAAAAAAAAAAAAAAAATTCATGTATAGATTAAGAATTTTTTTGATTTTTTGCTCTCAGATGATTTTTCACTGCTAGTTGAATATACATATGTTCAATAAGTTATAATTTGTCCGATCCTCAAATAATCATCCCTACTTATAAAAGAAAATCATGAAAAACACTTAATTTTCACGCGTTCTCAGTGGTGTTCCCCCTTAAAGTACAAGCGGAATAGATTTTTTTCATTTAGATTATATTTTTCGTTAATTCCACAATATTAGCTATGTCAGATTTTTTTCCAAGGCCTTTACTAAGATCGTCGATATAATATTTTTACTCTCATCTTTGATTATTGTATGATATTTGTACTAAGATTTGTTGTATGTGATGAAAAGACTTAAAAATAAAAATATCTTCTTTTTATAATTTGACTAACGTTTTTTCATCGCTTATCGTTGGTTGAAGCAGAAGCAATTTTATGGAAAACGGGTGTTAATGTATCCAAAGACACGGTTCGAGCTCGTTTACGGGCAGAAGATCTGAAATTCTGGAGTAAATTGAAAAAAAACTTGCGTGGACTAATACAAATTCAGATCGATATGGGGCAGAAGTAATATTCACGGATGAATCTTCCTTTTGTGCGAATAGTAAAATACGTCGGTCCTGGTGCACTGCTGATAATCAACAACTTTAGCGGACCGTTAAGCATCTAGTTAAAGTTCGTGTTTGGATCTGCTTCTCCAAAAAATAATTGGGTGGTTTATTTGTATTTACCACCAATTCGAATGCGGTTTTCGATCAGCTGCGAAAATGTTTGGAAGAACTAGCCAACCTTGGATTTTAAAAGAAGACAACGTTCCTTGCATCAAAGCCGAAGGTTTGTAGAGGGGAAGCAGCAAAATGGCGATGAAATGTTGGTTCACAGTCGCCGGATACCAATCCTATTGAACATATATGTATGGGCAATAGTTAAGCAAAAAATTGAAGGAAATCAAATAAGAACGGTCAAATAGTTATCAAGATGAATTCGGCTGATTTCGAGCCGATTACCTCCACAACTTGTGCAGAAGTTAACACAAAGTACAACTCGAAATGTGTTGCCATTAATGCTAACAATGGTGACTAGACATTTTATTGCGCATAAAAAATATTATAAGCTCATACAACGCACTTTGTTAGACTCGAAGTGGTCAAATGGTTTTAAAGTTATGTTTCTATTCGACTGAAGCAAATTTTCAATTTTTATTTTCTGGTTCGTTCGTACAAAATAACATAATAAATTAGTTTCTCTTATTATTTAATGCAAATTCTACAATAAATATCATCCAAGCAGGGAGAGTCACCAACGCCTCTACTTGTCTATAACCACTTTGAGAAGTGGAAAGCAAGATGTGTGAGCTAAAACCTTAGCTATCCAATAACCAGGGTAAGTAATATCGCCTAATATATCTTACTTAACCACAGTAGTGAAGAAGCGTGGAGCCCTGATACTGCTGCCAATAGCAAAGTTTCTTTTAAGTGCACAGCATCATAACAGCAACTGGCGTCATAAACAAATTGATAAGATAACTGTTATGGTGTTTGTTTTGAAAAAAAAAACATCACCTTATGCGAGGTGACAGACAGGCCCTATGTCGAAGTAGAGTTGTTTAACAATTTTTCTTTTTTGGTTATAATCTAGAAAAAAAAGCTGAGCTGCAACAAGACAGCGGGCTTGGAAACTTATGTACACTCGAACATATTAGAAATGTATGTAATGCGTACTCTATATAGATTAGCTTGCATGCATGTTTTCTTACCTTTACTTTCTCCCGTGAAATTTTCAAGCCAGGTTCTGGGTGGTCGTGAGTGTCTAATTTTACAAAAACTCTCGTGCCACCATTTTCGCTGTAATCGGTCCCAACCGCCGGTGAGCGGTCCGATAACAGATCATCATTTGGGATATAATTTACAGTAGCAACATACATTTCCATTAAATAATTGGAAGCCAACTTACACACTTCAGAGATATAATAAAATTTGAATTCCGTAAAACCAATCTTCTTTTCCCGTACATTTCTGAAAAATCCACATATTTTAGATTTTACAAAATATTTGTGCTGTTTTAAGAGTGTGTGAGGCAGATAACGTTTATAATTGTTTTCTATTTGTTCAATTATTTCACGCTTATAATTTTTCTCCAATCTTTCGGCTGCTGTACTGTTTGCTTCCAAATCGATGGACATATCCATAACGGCAAAACCCATCACACTATCTTTTTTCTCTGGATGCCGTATTTCGGGAATTTTCTCGTTTACTATATCGTAACGAATTTGCCAATATAGATACTCATAGGCCTCTTTATCCAAGTTTTTTAATTGGGTATCAATATTCGGAACTTTAATCCGCATACGGAAACAGTAGCGAACACCACGCTTCAAACTATTGCCGGGAATTGCCCATTCATTTTCTGAGTCCAAGACTCGTAATCCAAACAATAACCGAGTCGTAGGTAATATTTTAAGCTGGCGGCACAATGATAAGCAGATGTCCTCACAAGTTAGAGAATTGGCGAATTCATAATCCTTTAGGTCTTCGTAGTTGAAGATCTTGTTTGTAGTTTGTGGCGACATCCTCGTGGAGGAAGCTGGCGACTGAGATGGCGTTGTAGAGCTGGACACATCGCCATGGTCGCCATTACTAATGTTCCCATTACTACGTAGCGAATTGACGCATCCCATGGAAAATGAGGCACTACTGGTGTCCAACAAAGTAATAGTAGTATGTGTTGTACCAGATGCGTTGGAAGCTTGGTTCATAATCCACTGATATATTTCAAACTTTTCACCCAATGAGCGTATCATTAAAAAGTGGAGAAACACTAAAAACAGATGCCTTCAGATTGTAATACTCGCTTCAAATTCCTTTCCTTTTTCGCATTGTACGATGTATTTTTCACCTATTTTCGTGTTTTTCCTGCTTCATCTTTATGACGTATTTAATAAACAGAACATACAGTCGGCGTAATTTAATGATTTTTTTAATTATTGAAGCGTTTAATACCGATAGCAATTGCCGTACAAAATATATATTTTGCTTGTAAATCGTAGCAACTTTTATATCATTTCTGAATTCTTCTCTTTTTTATCAGATGTACGCCATTTTGAAACAACAACTTTCATACATTCAGGGTTGTATTTAAAGTTAATGGAAAGTGTACATATTCGTGTAAGTCAATTAAATTCAACAAACGTCAATACGTACTTAAATGAAAGATACACGTACTTAGTTTGTTGCCTAAAATATAAAATATAGCATTAATCAAACCAGTGATTATTCCAAGATGTGTAGTAATTTTACAGTAATTGTTATAAAATGTTCAAAGGATCATAACAATCGGTCTCAAGAGTCGTACATATGTAAGTCCATTGATGCATCCCTGCATTACCTGCTGTTTCTACCACAAACAAAAACAGAAATCGGAAATCATAAATAAACTTTAAAGAACCAAATAGGAGAATAAAACCGCAATATATTTAAGAATATTAAGAAGGCTTATGTATGTAGTTTGCACTCATGATTTTATATTGTATTCACAGGTTAATTTAGTTCTGCTGTGCATAATCATGCGAATTCTCATCTCGAATGCTTCTAAATGCTATTACACTAGTAAAGCATTAATATTTACAGCCGGGGTTGGCTTCCACCATTTGACCCGGTAAATGTATACTTAAAAAAATCATCTATTTAATGTGTATTTTTACTTTTCCAGGCCAAATCAGTTATTAATACAAAACCAAAAGATGTCTCATTGCAAAAACTCACAAAAAATGAAATTTTTGACACAAGACGAAGCAATTAATATTGATGTAGAGTTATTTAACGAATATAAGTTTAGTGTCGATCAACTTATGGAACTGGCTGGTTTGAGCTGCGCCCAAGCCATAGCAAAATGTTACCCAGCCGAACGATATAAGCGGGTTCTTATATGCTGTGGGCCTGGTAATAACGGCGGTGATGGATTAGTGTGCGCTCGACATTTATCCCTGATGCGTTATCAACCAACCATTTACTACCCAAAACCAACACCAAAAGAACTATATGAAAATCTAACCCATCAGTGCATGCGTCAATCTATACCATTTCTTAATACAAGCCCAACTCTTGAAACAACAAATGAATGCTTCGAATTAATTGTTGATGCCCTTTTCGGCTTCAGCTTTAAACCACCAGTTCGAGAGGCATTTATACCTATAATGGAAATACTTCAAAAGACGAACATACCGATTGCAAGGTGAGTTGCACAAACTTAAAAACTCAAGTTTTAAAAAACAAAAATTCGAATAGCATTGATATACCAAGCGGCTGGGATGTCGAAAAAGGAAAATTAAATGAAGATTTCGAACCAGAACTGTTAATATCGCTAACAGCTCCAAAACTGTGCGCCAGTTCATTTAAAGGAAAATACCATTATTTGGGAGGACGTTTCGTCCCACCAGCCCTCCAAGAAAAGTACCAGCTATATTTGCCCGAGTATCCAAACTGTGACTTGTGTGTGAAATTGTAAATTTATAAATGATTTGCCTATGTACATATGTTAGTAAATACATATTTATTAAAGCAACACTTATTTGTACACTCTATTGTAATGTTTTTTACGGCGGTCCTCTTCGAAAGTATTATTTCGTGCCCATTCCTTGAGATTGCCTTTTGAACGCAGTATTGCAGACTTCGAATCGACGTCGCGCATAACGAATGGTGAAAATCCAGCTATGTAATCATCATCTAGAGCATTTGTTTTAGTTTTTGCCACACGCGAAGGCATTTGCCTTGGTATCGGTTGATCTTCAAAAAGTATTGGATTGCGCGAATGTTTTCCTCCCTGGAATCTTGGTAAGCTCTGATTCTTATATTTGGCCGTCAGTGGCCGACGTGTATTTATGTGAATCTAAAACAGAACGAACTTATATTTAACACATATCTGTTATACTGCAATGAAAACGTGCATACTTACAACTTGCTTCCCATTTTCATCTAAACTAACAGCCACTCGTTTAAGACTTTTGTTGCCGCAATTTGGACAAAAAACTTTTGTCATTATACTTGTTGTTTTAAAACATGCATAGCAGCGCAAAATGTATGTACGCAGGTTTTTAATAACGCGCCCATCTAGCGCACATATTTGCAAATTCATTTGTTTTAATACATTTTGAAGAGCATAATCTGTCGACATGCACGCAACATGGGGAACAACCATTGATTCCACTTTGCCTTCTAGTGATTTTTTCACCTTTTTAATGTTAGCTGGAGTAATCCAACCACCATCAATGTTGTCTTCATTATCTATGGTAGATTCAGATTGATTTATAGTTGTTTCCTGATTATCATCGACATCTAATTCATCAGAATCTTGATCTTGTTCATTATCTTCAGTCCTTTGAGGAACAAGTATATCGCAAGCGTCATCATTCTCATCGCATCTCAATTTTTCAAAGAATTTATCAAGCTCTTCTTGTGTTATCTCATTGTCATTATTATGACTTTCGGTTGGGTTATTTATTTGCAAATCAATTGCATTCTTCACAACATCAAGTTCCTTGTTATCCCCACCGTCTTCTACGTAGCCGTTAGGTTCAGAGTCGTCTTCTTCGTCTTCACTATCGTCACTACTTGATCCACCACTTGGATTATACCATCCTGCTAACTTCGTGTTTTCTTGTAATTCCTCAGGCTTATCTTTAGATGCCACCACTTTCGAGAGAACAGGTTCACTTCGTAAATGTTCAGAGCCTACATTGTCCACCTCAAGTTCGTATGTTAAAGAAATCACTTTAATGTCGATGCCCGAGAGACTAGCATAGTCACCGGTCTTTTTGGCAAATTCCACACAGTGCTTCACACTCTCCGTTCGGGGCTCACGTACTTGCAAGTCAAAAGGCAGTACACATAGCCGACGAATCTGTCTCTTGTTGCGCACCTCTTTAATAACATCTGGTACCGTTAATACATTTTTCGCGTAATCCTTTAATGAACATCATGTTAGGTTGAGGCAAAATATATTAAATACACACTTACATTTAGCTGAACTGCATTGATAAAGGCTGTGGTGTCAGCCACCAAGAATTCAATTTTTCTTTCCACTTCAGTCATAGTAAATATTTAGTTTCATATATTATATTTTCGCTTTCTTACACACGTGGAAGAACAAGGGCTACTGACAAATATACCGCGTTCACACAAAGCAAATTTCGTAGTCGTGGGTATTTACATTTTAATTATTCGCCATAACCATTAACAGTTTTGAAATATTTGGGGTGTTCACAGTTCGTTCCAAATTGTGTCGGGAAAATATAGAGGTCTACATATTGAGACATTTTAGCATCAATATATTGGTGTTGCCAGACGTTTCTTCTTTGCGTTACTTCGGCAGTTAAGTTTATAATTCACATTAGACTTTGAATGCTCTTTGAAAATTGTCATCCGGTGATAACATGCTGATTATGGATTTGCACTGGATTTGTTAATGAATTATTCAAGTAAGCATTGCTTTCATACTAAACATAATTTCATCTCCATTTCTTTTTTAATTTCTAATTCTTTCATTGCGATTCTTTCTCGCATTGCCAGTTGGTTATCAGTTTGCGTCGGTCGTTACTTTTAAATTCTTGTTTTTAAGTTTCTGTTTTCAGTTTAACTTCTTTAGCTTTTAAAGCCTCATTCTAAACCTACTCATTCTTTAGCCATAACTCCATTTCATTGTGAATTGACCCCAAGTATTTGACATAGTGTCGTGCTGGAATATATGGTTTTCCAACCACTTGTTACAGGAATGCTTAGAAGTTCGACGATTTTTGGTATTGAAATGGACGGTGACGGTACTTAATTTTCTACTTCGTGATTACTGGCGTGGGGCGATTCTTCCGAGACACCTTCAATACGCTCCTTATCACCAATTACATAAAACGTTCGTGACTACCTGTCCAGTGGAACTTTTCGTTCCCTTTGCTTATAAGCAGGTTCTACATGTTCCATTGTAGAAGTTCACACAAGTGGGACTGATCACCATTCACTTGGGAGTGCCCAGGACGATTCTTCTGCATATGGTCCAAGCAGCTCACAACATCCGGGCTTCACCTAAGTATCCTCTGGGTAGCTTCCGACCATCCATCCGAGAGCGAGCTTATGTAAGAAGGCGAAGCAACCCAGGAGAGCTTGTTGCACGCTGGTTTTGGGATTCATGATTCGTTACACTACCCTCCGCTTAAGTCTAATCATTTCTATTACATTGGGTGAGACATAATATCGGCTGAAACTTGCCATTTTTATTGCTTTCCTGTTCGTTTACAAGTTTTATTATATGTATTCCTCTTTCAGAGAGATAGATGACAGTTCCGCAGAATAATATCTTACCTCATAGGAGGTTCAGCAGCAGAATGTGCCAACTCTTTTCACACGTATTCTTACGCCTTAATCAGATCATAGACAACGATCAGACGGCAACTTTTTTATATCATCAACACAGTCTCGGTTTTGTCGTAAACAGACCTGATGTTGGGTACATTTTCTGTAATCTCTCCACCATGGAAATATGCTGCATTTTGCTTATAGTTTATATTTATAGTTTCAAAATTATTTTTTTCATTTCACAACATCTTTATTTGTGGTGACATTGTGTATTTTAGCGTCACCACATACGATATATAACAGATGAAAAAGTATGCTTTAAAATGTCTGCAAACAAAGTTCCATATCGCTTTAGAGAAATATTGTACAGCGCCAGGGATATTTTATAGTACGTGAAGACGGCTAGTTACTTAATTCATATTGTACAAAGTCGATTGCGTAGTCGATTTTAAATATCTATATCAAGATAGTATATCGCCAGTTTACCATTCTTAATTTTTTCGTGAAGAAAAATGGCGACTGTTTTAGAATATCATTGGTGAAGAGTTGTTAAAAATACACTAAACACTAAAGTACATTGCCTGTTTGCGTTAATATACAAGCAAAAAAAATAGCGAATTCATAGTTATTGGAATATATAACGTGAAAGTGGTTAAGAATATTTAGAAATTCGATCTTTTTGGGATTAAGCTTCAAGTTAAAGGGGAACCGATATTACATTTGCTATGTGGAACCAATGGGCCGGGGTTGCTGCAGCTACTCCAATGCCACCTATACCGGCACCTCAATGTCCGCCGCCGCAACCACCACCACCAACAGCAGCACCGCCACCACCATCAACTGCACCTCCGCCAGCTCCAGCAGAGCCATCAACTGGCAATGCGGCAGCCCCAATAATAGGACCAATGCTTCCTTCCACCTCCACTGCAACAACCCCTTCTGCCCCACCAGCTTCAAGTGGTCCGTATGGGCAGTATACTGAAGCGCAATATGCGGCGCTGACTCCGGAGCAGCAGTATGCCTTGCAACAACACTGGCAGCAATGGCAAGCTTATCAACAAGAATATGCTAAATGGCATGCTCAGTACGGTGAGCAGGTAAGTAGAATCGTGTAGTGAAAAAAAATTGTGAAGCGTGTTTACGAATATAGTTTCTAACGTAATTTGCATATTTCCAACATAGTATAAAAGAGAAATGGCAGCTGCCGCCGCGACCGGACAAACTATGAATTTAAATAATTACTATCAGCAGGCTCCACCGCAGCCACAAATACAAACTCCAACTCAACCGCAACAGCAACAACCACCACCACCGCCGCCACCTGATTCACAACAAGTAACTGCAAAATTTACTGGTACGCCTCAGTTATACACACAACCGCCACCTCCACAGCTTCAGCCACAGGCACTTGTTCAACCACAACCTCAAACTATTCCTGTCAATCAAGCTCCTCCTAATATGCATCAACCGCCCCTTGGTGGACCGTTTCCAAATATGGGTTACCCACAATGGCAACAATCTTATTCGCAGTCGCAACAACCGCAGCCATTTAATTACAATCAACCACCCCCAACTTTTGCACAACAACCTCCAAATTTTGGTCAAATTCCAAATTTTCAGCAACCACCACCAATGGTTCAACCCCAAGCACCTCCACCATCTCAACCACAACCAATGCCGATTGCACCACCACCTGTGCAACAACAACCTATACCTCCTTACGGTAATCCAAACCAGCAAAATCGTAGTGGTAGCAATCAAAACGCCAGCAACAACAACAAAAGTCAACCTAATATCGATCGCAATTTTAACGATTCTACGGGACCGAATCCAAATAATTGGGCCCCTCCTTCCCTTAACCAAGACAATGATGTCAACAAAAATCTTGGTGGAAATACTAGCCAATGGAATCCCAATCAAAATAAATTTGATGGGAATTTTAGTAATAATAGAGCCGGAAATCAATCCGGTCCAAATGAAATGGGCCCTAACAATTGGCCTTCGCGAAAAGACGATGGAGGGGATTCAAATGATTACAATGACGTGTCGAATGATGGGGACATGAATACTGCATTCGAGGGCAACCGAAAAAGCCGCGACGGTTTTGAAAACAAAGGAAATTCAAATAATCGTTGGGGTTGCGAAAATTCTGACTCGGGAGAAAATCGCAATGAAAACTTTCCCCAAACTCGCCAAGGACCTCCTGGGATGGGTAATCAATGGAATAATATTAATCGCAATCAAGGTGGTATGAATAACGCCTGGAATAATAGCCCTTTTGATTCACAAAATAATTTCGAAAATGATCGTAGAAATGTGAGAAACTTCAACGACCAGAGGAACTTTTCTGGCCCTAATGATCAAAGTGGGGGAAATCGCTGGGGTAATAATAGTGGTCAATGGGGTAATAACAACAGGGATCCCGGGAGCAACAACAATTTCAACCCAGGACCAGGCGAAAGTGGTAGAAATTTCGGTGGAAATAACTTTATGCAAGGGCCGAACAACAATTTTCATCAGAGATTTGGTCAAAATGATCGGAACTTTGGGGGAAATTTTAACCAAAGGCCGGGAGGAAATGGCCGCGGTTATGGACCAAATAACAATTCCAATCAACAATTTGGAAATAATGAAAGGAATATGGGCCCAAATAATCCTTTCAATGATGATTCTAGAGACAATTTTGCCGAAAATAAAGATTCCAATGATAGGCGCGGTTCAAATAATCCTAATTTTGGTAACAGAAATAATTTTAACAGATGGTCGGACAGCAATGACCTCAATTTCAGTCCAGGAAACAGTTTAAACACAGGCCCAGAAGGCAGTGGTAAAAATAGTTCGTTTAATCCCTTTAATTCCAGATCTCACTCGAATGACCGAAACTTTGTACCAGGAGGCGATGGGGATAATTTTGGACATAATAATTTCAATCAAGCAAATCGTGGAAATGGACGAAACCTCGATCGCAATGAAAACTTTAATCCGAGGTTTGGTTCTAACGAGCGTAATTTTGGTCCAAATAATTTTAATCGCAGATCCGATTCGAACGAACGAAACTTGGGGCCAAATAATATGAAAGAAAGATCAAATTCAAATGAGCGCAATTTTAATAATAATAATTTTGATAGAAGATCAAACTCGAACGAACGAGTTCGTGACTCTTTACCAACAAGTAGCGTAGGACGTCAAATGGATCGCGACGAACTTCAAAGAGGCAGTGTAAATCAAGGCAATCGCGAACCGGAAATACAAAATCAGGGTCAAAGCCGATTAGAAACAGACAACGGAAACAAAGCACAACGACCTGATTTGGATGAAAAGAGTTTCGATCTTCAGTTTCAACGTTGGGAAGAACAATTCCAACAATGGAAGCGTGCAAACGCTAATCACCCAGATCGTGAGATGTACAGGCGCTATGAACAGGAATTTGAAAAACAACGTCAACGAATAATGGAACGCCGTGAACAAATGCGACAAAGAAAATTGCAGCAAATGGGTAACGAAGCTGAACCAGATGATAGTGAATCTTGTGATAAGGATGAAAGGATGGATAATAAACCTATTGAAACAAAAACAAAAAAAGACCCAGATGACGAAGAAGAAGATGTTCGTAGTGAACATGTTGGGGAAGATGAGGGTTCAAATCAGGCTTTAACAAAAGAGGAAAGAACAACAATTATGGACGCAGAGATTAATGCTGTTGAAGAAAGAGTTGATAAGAAAGAAGAGGAGCAGAAACAGTTAGACGACGTACAGGAAGAAGTAAAAGAAGTGCCAGCAAAAGTTGATTGCCCAGAAATAGGTAATGAAAGCTCTAAAGACAACGATTTGCCAATTGCTGAGAAAAAAACGAATAGCTCTGTTAGCAGCATAGGCAAGCGAAAAAGTCGTTTTAGTGCTCTTACCGAAAGTGAAAAAAAGCCTAAACTACAAGACATTGCTCCCTCTGAAGTAATTTCCCTTGTTGATGAGGAAGATAACACGGCCGCCGAAGCTTCTGGTCCCATGTGTAGTATTTTTGGGAAAACTGAGGGAATACCAGGTCTAGATTTGGTTGAAGGTTCTGGTAAAAGCGACATTGGTTCCGTAGATAAACCACCTTCGAATACGGCGGATGAGAGTGTTGGAAATGAATTGAATGAGGCTCCAAAAGAGAAGAAGAAAGAAGTACAAAATCCGTGCAACAAAATACCTTCATTATTTGACGTTGTAATAGAGAAGCCGACTGACTTCCCAATACGATCACCTATTGGGGACAATGACGAAGATGAGAATGATGAAAATGATAACGACAATGGCGAAGAAAATATGCAGAAAGAAACCCCATCAGGGCAACAATTAATACATCCGAATATTTCCAACGCCATTCCTAATTTGGGTGATGCTCTTAGAGATCCCGCTTTTATGCAGAAAATTTCACAGGCATTAGCTAAAGCTCAGGGTAGAGAAAGTGCAGATCCAAGTTGTGCGCCGCCTCCAAAGTTTCTTCAACAATTGCCCATGTTACTTGAACAATTACAGCAACAAAAGTCTAACTCCGATGGGCAGCGGTCTAGTTTTGGAGGGAATGGTCCCAACAACTTTGGTGGAAATGGCCCTAACTATGGTGGCAATGGCCCTAACTTTGGAGGGATTGGTCCCAACTTTGGAGGATGCGGTCCCAACTTTGGAGGAAATGGGCCAAACTATGGAGGTAATGATAATGGGCCTAATCGAATGAATTTCGGAGGGAACGGTCCCAATTTCGGAGATAATGGGCAAAATCGAATGAATTTCGGAGGGAACGGTCCCAATTTTGGAGATAATGGGCCAAATCGCCAGAATTTCGTAGGGAACGGTCCGAACTTTCGCGGTTATGATCCTAATTTTGGAGGTAATGAGCCTAATTTCGGCTTTAATGGGCCGAATGGGGGAAATGGACCAAATTTCAACAGAAATGGACCAAATTTCAACAGAAACGGACCAAATTTCAACAGGTTTGGTCCGAACGGTTCAAATTTCGGCGGCGGTGACGGACCGAATTTCCGAGGAGACGGACCAAACTTTAGAGGAGGCAATGGGCCAAACATGGCTGGTGGCGGTAATGGTCCAAATTTTGGTAGAAACGGACCCAACGATGATCGACGTAATTTCGGCAGAAATAACAATATGGGAGATAGAGATAGCGGAAGGCAAAATTTATTCCAACGCGGTGGCGGCAATGGCAATAGTGGCCCCGAGGACAAAAGGAAACAAAGTGCAGGCAGTGGAGCCGATGCTACAGGAACGGATAACTCCAACTCCTCATGGGTTGAAGGGTATGTACAAAATTTATAAAGAGTCTTCGTTATTTTATTTCTATTTCTTATAATATGCTAATATAAAAGAGATGTGAGAACCGAAAGAGTTAAATTTATTAAAGGCAGATTAGTTTCACATGAGAATTTCTAGTTTAACAAATGCGCACCTCGTTCTGCAGTCATGAGTATACTTGGATGTACAGTGCACGCATTTGTATTCTTGTCTTGTCTGTGTGGCATTTAGCCTGGATTCTGTTAGCTGACCCATGACTGTAGGGCTACTGATGATTTCCACTTTGATTTGATTTCTGAAATATTAGGGTTACAAAAAAATGGATTTATTTGTGTCTTATATTGAACTTCTCAATCCGTTATTATCATTTGAAGTGGCTTAAGCGGCCACTGAGGAGGACTCTCTAGACCAAAATCTTTTAAAAAAAGCGCAAAAACAACCGCTTACCCTTCTACAGTATCTCCCGCATAGAAGCGCCGGTGCTTATAAATGACAGTAAGAAAGCTTCATACATAAGCTAAAAAACAAAGGTGTTTAGATCTAAATTTACTTGTAAGAGGTATGGGAAATATTCAAACGGATTTATTGTGTGTAGGAAACTGTCACAAATCGCTCGTTTGCTGGAAGAGTAACATAACCTAAAAAAAATGTAAATTTGCAGAAATTATCCTCAGTTTTTCTTTTAGGCTGTGTAGAAGCGGTATCCACTAATACTATCTTATTAGAAGAAAATTAGTTTTTATTTCTACTTAAGGAGGCATAGTAAATTGAAAATTTCAAAGCCAGGCATCTCAATGTTTTTAGTTGACGTATGAGGTTCTTCTCCGGCAAACGCACGATATGCAGGAATATTTAGCAATATCTTTTATAGCTAAACACCTTGATTAACATTATGAAGAGCTGAGGATAGTTCTGATAGACTTAATGATATCCTTTCTATTGAAAAATGAATGTGTTGCTCGCCTTTAGAAGTTCGTACGATAATTTATGAGACGTTATATATTAAAAATTGGGGAAAGAATATATGTATGCCTATATTTTTTTCATATATGTATGTATAATTTTATTGGCTTGTAATCAATTCAATTCAATTTGAATTTCAATTTAAATTTATTTATTATGTAATTTTTCTACATAGTAGGGCTGAGTCTTTTAACAGTACATCTTATATTTATAAGAATCAAACTGAGCACAGTAACTTATAAACTAATTTTCCTTAAAATATCCGATAATCTAGAATAATCAGATAATCTAGAGAAATCCGAGTCCGAAATAGAATATCTCATTGAAGAGAGACTCATTGAAAGCCTAAGAGAAGTTAAAGTTAATTAAAGACTGCCATTTATGTATTTAATTTCAGGTGAATTTCAGAATTTTAGTTTAATATACTTAGTTTATTGTATTTATAAAGGTAAGATGGTTTTTGGGAATAAATTAGCTTATACAGAAATCCAAGAGTACACAGTTTGAAGTACAAGTTTAGGTCACTGCCAAAAATCTGTTTCTAGTAGTACGAGATATGGCAATACTTTCTTTTCTCACATACGAACCGCGCTGCGTTGTTTACGAGTCATTCAACCTTTATCAAGGCTGAAGTACTAGGCTTTTCAATAAGTTTTGCGGTTCAATAAGAAAAACATAAGTTTATTGTGTGAAATTCACCTCATTATTTGGTATAGTCTCCCTCAACATCCCTGACGTGCTGCAAAATACGCTTCCACAGCTGTTATGACCACATCATTTGATGAAAAACGCTTTCCATGCATGAACTTTTTTAAGTGTGGAAACAGAAGGAAAACGCTAGATGCCAAATCTGGTGAATGTGGAGGATGCTCCAAAAATTCGAACTTTAATTCATGGATTTTAGCCATTGTCAAAATGCTCTTGTTACACTGTGCATTGTTCTGATGAAAAATATTTAATTTTCTTTTGCAAACTGGGCCTTTTTTCAAGAATTTTTTCCTTCAGTTGGTCTAAAATGTTACAATAATATTCAGAATTTATTGTTTCCCAGTTCGCAAGTGATCCACAAACAAAATTTCTTTCGCATCCCAAAAAACACCTTCTTGGCCGATTTCTGGCAAACGAACTCTTTTCGGACTACTCTTTAGTCTCTTGTTTTGATTTAGGATCATGGTGATAGACCCAAGTTTCATCCATAGTGATGAATCGACGAGCAAATATCCACTTTATCGTTTCGAAAACGCTGTAAATGTTACTGAGAAAGTCGCATTCGAATGTGTTTTCGATCCATTGTTAGCGAACGCGCAGGCACCCATTCTGTTTACAGCTTTCTGAGACCTAATACTTTAGTCAAAATATTGCTTACACTGCCAATGAGATGCTTTTTCTACCACTAAATGGGTTGTAAACAAAGAATGAATTGGCAGATTGAAATGTGAAAAACGTTCATATGAAAAAAAATTTTGGCTAGTACCACCGCCCTCTCTTATCGCAAAACTTATTGAACAACCTAGTATGTAAGTTCTGCATATGAGATGTGCCATAAAAATGTTCAACTTAGACTGCTGTGGTAATTGGTAGGCATTTATGATGTACATTTTTCAGAATATTGTGAATCTTACCAACTATGTAGTGTATTAATAAAGCTTACTTGTAACTTATAGGAATAGAAAGGTTAAAATGTCACAATTTTTATTCTTCAAACTTCTGAAATTTCAATTTAGCCATTCTCATCGTCTTTGCAAAGTTCTGCTGAATGTAGTTTTGTTATTAATTTGTTTTCAAAATAGACCAATTTTGCTTAATAGACCGAGGATGTCAGTAGTTTGTAACCAAATTGATGTTATTTTATTTTTTAATACCCTGATTCTCGTAAGAACGGCGCTTATAAAATGGGTTTCTTGCAGCAGCAAAAGCATTCCCAATAAAAGTTAAGGTAATTTTACTGAAAGGACAGCGTCCGGTGTGTTTGCTTGGAGGCCTGTACTACTGCGAATCAAATCAATGCACCACTGCATTGATCGGCACAATATGAAAATTTAATAATTGCACACCGGGGAAATCAAAACCTGCCAAGAGACATAATTTCCACCTACAATCCTAAAAGGCGTAGGAAACCTTAAGCCAGGCAGCTCATGTGTATGTCGTGTGGCTGGTCTGTACATCTACCCTACTTTGGTTTTGTGGATGTAAATAGAGCCCGATTAGACCATCTACAGTTCCTTCTACAATCAGAATAGGCACAGTAACCAACATGGTATTTGGGTCCGGCACCAATCAAGCCAAGCTCTCGCGGGGCCGTTACTACAAACTGCTTGGAGTGAATTGCAAGATATCCTTTTTCCCGCGGTTCCAGTAGTAAGCCTCTGGTCAGGCTTCGTAGCCGAAGCTACTCCCAGTTGAGCTTCCTTACTGCTCTGGACTGGTAACCTGGATTGAACGTCGTACACACATTCCGTTACACAACTCATTGATACAAAAAAATAGTGGTGTTTTTTTTCTCGCAATAATGTCGCAGTTATTGCGCCCTGTGCCAGAGCTGTTAAATTTTCTTTTTCTTTTCTCAGCATATTCACAGGGTAGCCTTTTCTTTTTTCAAACTGTCAAACTCGCACCAGGTGAGTCTGTTAACCTTTACAAAAAGCTTTGTTCAGCTAATTTTGTATCTTTTTGCCAAAATTCATCCAAATATGTAGTTGAGCGGAAACTTTAATTGTTTCAAAAACAAAAAATAAATAAAAAAATGCAGGAAATAGTTCTATTTCATTATATTTAATATATAAATTTTTTATAATATTAAAAATACAATTTGCGGAAGTGTTGAATTCTGCTTGTTCTATTCTCATGAAATACGCCACATTTTCGCTGGGCGTATATCAATATTTACGTAAAGACGGCTTATGGTATAATGAGGATACATTTTTTTCGAAAAAGAAACGCTATAAATAATCAATTGAACTTAGAAGGTATATTCGGTATTTAAACATTTCATACACAAACTGCCTTGGCATTTCGACATTCAGACGTGTGGTCTCATAATACCTTCCATTTGTTTGCCAATCCCTACACATTCAGGATCTCTAATGACGCAGTACAGTCTTGCCATGGCCACCCACAAATATATTTCTCATTTACAGACAGGTGCCTGATATGTAGAAATGCTTTAAGACTCTGTTAGCATAAGATTCCGGCTCAGCAAACGAAATGTCTCGAAGACACCCTCCAGGTATCCCCGAAAATGTCCCAAGATACTCCCTTTCCACGTCATCCTGCAGCAACAGTATATTTAGTCTCCTCAACCTGAATGCAACAGCAACGCAAAATTGAAAGTTCGACCAAACTTATTCAAATTAACTTATAAACAAATAACGCTTTTAGAATTGTGTTGCAAACTTTTGCAATTTTTAATTTTTCATGTCAAAAATATATTTTTTTAAACAGTACAAATACCAACTTAAATTCGTAAAGAACTGGCTTTCTTGGAGATAGGTTAAAACTGTTTGCTGGCTGAAAATAGTAACAATCAGCAAATTTCATTTTCAGTGTCGATTCATCACAAACAATAAAGAATTTGCCTATGAGTTGTAAAATTTTTAGAACTGTAAAATACTATAATTTTTCATTTCGTAATATTTGTAAATTTTGAAGTTGGGAAGAAAATACTGAAAGATTTTTAAGCGCTTATATGTATATGGGCTATGCTCATAAATGGGGTGCTTATATCCGGGAGAGACTGTACATGTTTAAATAATAATAATAACAAAACAGAAAATAATTATTATAAGCAGATGAACTTTCACTTTTTTTAAGAAGGTCATTATTTTCAAGAGAACTGAATAATTGACAATTTACGAAGCACTACTGCAGTTTTATGAAATTTCTGTGAATAATTATTATTATTTTTTCATGCTAAGAGAATATTGCTTATTGTCATACTTTTTCTGTCCATATTATCCATAAAATCACAAAAAGTGATTTCAAATGAAGGTCAGTTAAAGGCCAAACTAAAAAGGTTCATGACTTAGATGAATATTGGTTAGATAGTTTTTCGATTATTTAGAGAATTTAGGGGATAAAAATAATTCAGTAGAAACATTACATACGGTCCTATTTTTTTACATATGGAGCAAAGGTGAACACGAAAAGTTGTATATATGGACATACATATATGGGTTTTCCAATAGGGCTGAAGTTGAGGGAGGACGGAATAATAACAAGCTGTTTCTGTGAGGTATTAAGTTTTTTTTTTAATTCCATTTTGTGTTGAATATGACATCGTTCAAATGTCAACTGCGGATGCGCATGGTAAAGGGGATCCGTGAATAGAAGCACTGATCTGGAAAGAGGGAAACAAGATTGCTGAAATAAACATGTTTAATAAGAAATAGTCTCAAACCAGTCTCAAATTGTACAAAAATATCAAAATTTGAATGGTGCTCATGGTGTTTCAAAAGATATATACAAGAAATATATTTTATTGATCGGTTCAAAACATTTTATTACGAAATATCATAAAAACATGAATAAAAACATCTCTTTTTATATGGTAGTAGTAGTAGTAGTAGTAGTAGTATAAGTAGTAGAAGTAGTAGTACTGTAAGTAATTGCATTCACTCAAATTCGGTTCCTGCGTTATTTTTGAACTGAAATTATGATTTACTCATTAATGGTTTTGATGGAAAATGACCTTATCCTTCCGTAAATCGATTTCACTCACCTACTACGATTTCACACTACTAGCAAATTTTCGTAAATACTTTTTTATTGGCTTTCTTTATCTACCACATGCTAGTGGCAGAAACTCCCCAACCTCAAGCGAACCGTCATTACTTGATGACTGAGTTGCTTTGCCAATATTTATTTATCTATTTTTTATATACTAGGTTGTTCAATAAGTTTTGCGGTTCGATAAGATGGTTTGGAATACACTTTATTATTCAGTATAGTCTCCCTGAACATCAATTCACTTGTTCCAACGAGATTCCAATTTATGAATTCCATCCCTGAAGTGAGAATTTGGAAGAGCTACAAAATACGCTTCCACAGCTGTTATGACCTCATCATTTGATGAAAAACGCAGGCCATGTATGAATTTTTTTAAATCTGGAAGCAAATGGAAGTCGCTAGGGGCTAAATCTGATAAATAAAGGTGAATGCTCCAAAAAATTCGAACTTTAATTCATGGATTTTAGCCATTGTCAAAATGTGCATTGTGCTGATGAAAAATAATTTTTTTTCTTTTGCAAACTGGGAATTTTTTTACGTTTTTTTCGCATCCCAAAAATCTGATGTTAACATCTTTTAGGCCGATTTCTGGATACGAACTCGTTTCGGACCAGAAGAACCATTTTCAGGCCACTCTTTAGTCTCTTGTTTTGATTTAGGATTATGGTGATAGACCCAAGTCTCATCCATAGTGATGAATCATCGCACAAAATCCACTTTATCCTTTTGAAAATGCTCTAAATGTTGTTGATAAAGTCGCATTCGAAAGTGCTTTTTCTACGATTTCTGGTGTTGTTGCAGTTTTTGGACGTCTTTGATGTGGATCGTCTTCAAGGCTTGTACTACCACGTTTAAATTCAGCAAGCCACCTTTATGATGTACTAATTGATGACGAAAAGTCCTTAATCACATTCAATATTCGTTCATAAATTTCCTTTGCTTTTAAACCTGCCAAATAAAAAAATTCAATCACTGCACAATACTTGATTTTTTCCATTGTAGAAAATACTGTGACTCGTCGATACTAAATAGCTGGTAAACAAAAAATGAATTGACAAATTGAAATGAAACTTCACATGTGTTCATATGAAGAGTGTAACAACACAACAAAAAAATTTAGGTTAGTAGCAACGCTCTCTATAGAACAACGTAGTAGGTCCTACTCCATACCAAGAGAAGCATCCCCAAATCCTTATGTTGCAGCCGCCGCGCTTGACCACGTTTTGTTTTGCTAACAAGTAACAGCGCTGAGAACTTCCGTCCTTTAGGACGTATTTATGTTCAAATAAATTTATGATCGCTCCAAAGTATGTTACACCATTTTTTAAAACCCTCTGTTCGAAACCATGACTTGTGCTCTTGAGCAAAACTTTTCCTGTTTTTTATATTTGCATATTTGAACAGAGAAACTTTACGTGCTATTCTGCCTGGTGGGTTCATGTTTTACACTCGATGCCGTACAGTGCTCAGTGATACTACTTTCTTGATTTCAGTTGCAATGACCTTTGGCGCCTTTAAAGGACCCTTTTTAGCAAGAGTCACAATTTAATTATCAGTACCGCAAGTCGTTTTCTTTTTGCCACCACGTCGTTCTGTGGATGCAAACACTTCTTCATAAATTTCTTGATTTATAGTGCTCGTGGTAATGCACGTTTTGTATTTAATACCACACTGGCAGATGACTTGCCAAACAAAATATTTTTTAGGGTACTTGTCCAACTTTAGCTTAAAGGTACCTGGAACTCTTCCTCTCTTCGTTGCAGTATAAAACTCTGCTTAAAGCCTGCTTTGACGTATGTTTCATCGTCCATAAACACAGAGCCATATTTATGGATGTCTTGACTGTATAATTGCCACGCACGTGCTTTAGCACTCTTATTTGGTTTATCATTTCGATTGCGTGCTACGAGCAATTTATATGATCCTAAACCTTCACTTTTGCGCACTTTTGGACGCAATCTTTCGACATATTGACCTGTTTTGCAGCATCTAGAAGTGAAAGGCAAGGTATTTTTTTTTTTCAAAATAATGACACCACTTTTTTCGCTTGTAACTGTGACACAAATCCTTTGTTCTTCTTCCAGGCCTTTGATCAACCGACAAGGTTTCATTATACTTTTTTAATACAAAAGTTCTGTACTTTTAGGACTATTTAAAGTTTTTGCTATAGTATTGTGCGACAAATTACCATTTTCTTGCTTTTTGCGCACAATTTCTCAGCCCACACTTAACCGAAGCAATTTTGAAGAATACGTAGAAGTTATGAAAAGTGTATACGTCACTTAAGGACGACAAACACTATGAATATGTGTATTATTTTTTTTTTATTTATAGCTAGTTTTGCGCAATTGACGAGTGAATACAATCGACTAGTTTTTTGCGTGCCCATTCTTTAGCTTTAAATATTTCCGAATCGATGGATGAAGGCAGCGTACCTATTTTAATGACCATATGTGTACATATATGATTTGTTTTTTATACCTTGCAATATTTTGGTGTTCACTTTTGCTCCATAGTGTATGTAGATATGTAAAAGTAGCTTTCATTTTCAAACTGATTTATGGGCTATCTGCTAGTGATGTGCTGGTTGTAGGTAATATTGAATTTTCAATTTATAACCTGATTGCTCATCGAGATACATGAGAGCAATAACTTGTTCTTAATCTTGCTATGTTGCAGTGCGACAAATATGTTTTAAGGGAATACTAGGCTGTTTAAATATTTAATAGTAGCCTTTCATTAATAGTAGCCAATTATAAAGTAAGTGTACGAGTATAATATACAGATATAGTTACAATAATAGTATAGCGACATTTTGCCAAGTTTTGACTATTTATTATTATTATTTTTTTAAAAAGGAGTTATAAAAATATATAAATAATTGGCGCGCACACTAATGTTATGTGTTTGGCCGAGCTCCCCCTATTTGTGTGCATACGTCTTGTTGTTGTGGGGAGGGAGGGACCTACAGATTTAAGTCGACTACGAAACGGCAAATTATTTCTTTATGAGGATCCTTTTTCATGGCAGAAATACACTCGGAGGAAGGAACATGTATCCAAGTTTCACAATTTTAAAACTTCAACAAATTAACGTAAACATTTCTTATAGCCAAACATTTAACAGAGGTGTTCTGTATAGAGTCTCACCGATTTAACAGCTGTCAAGACAAAATTCTTTCTATAGTTTTTCTTCTTAACAAACTACTGATTACTAACATTTTTCTTTAAAAGTTGTTACTAAATAGCGATTGCGTACCGTAATAATCGGCGTCTGATATATTCCTGCTTTCCTTCTTTGCATGCAAGTAGTCGCAGTAACAGTTTGTGTTTAAATGGAAGTAAGGGCAAATTATAGAGCAGAGTACAGGGGTATTGCGTTCCAGGTATTTGTGTACGAAAGCCATTCAAATTGCTGTATTTAATAGCTTCAATGTGCTCCTTAATATCACACCAAAAGTGCTCAATGGAATTGGGATCCCCAGAAATTCTTTTAGAACATCAATATTTTGTAGAAAATTGTCTATACCACAAGATTACCAACACCATGCTCTGAATCTGAACCGAACAGGTAACGGTTGACGCCATACATAGCTTTTCCAGCGAATCGGAAACGGCAGATCTTTCACCCCACACAATTTTTTCCCCAAAAACTCGACGGTTTTGATGTGTGCTCTTTGGCGAACAAATGTCTGGATTGTCATTATTTTTTGTAATAAGTGGTTTTCGATGTGATATGTACCCACGTACATTTTTTTTAAATCGTCTTCTAATTGTTTTGGAGAGTTTGGAGAGAACGTAGGTTCGACTCTAGGTGAAACTCCAAAGTGTATTTCGAGTGTATTTCTGCCATGAAAAAGCTCATTATAAAAAACCATTTGCCGTTCGGAGTCGGCTTAAAACTGTAGGCCCCTTCATTTGTAAAACAACGTCAAGACGCACGCCACAAATAGGAGGATGAGCTCGGTCAAACACCCAAAAAGGGCGTGAGCGCCAATTATGTGTATATATATTAGGGGTGGGACTATTCGAATAAAAATTATTCGAATAATAAAATCTTTTATTCGAGAGGTATTCGTAATTTGAATAATATTTATTCGAATTTTTTATTCGTTTATTCGAATAATGCTATTCGAATACCTCACTATTCGAATACCTCACTATTCGAATACCTTACTATTAGAATACCTTACTATTCGAATACCTTACTATTCGAATACATCACTATTCGAATACTTCACTATTCGAATATTTTTGGTAAATATTTATTTAGATTAGCGGACTACTAATCGGTTTATGTACAAGTGCATGCACCATGAGAAGGGCCAATGTAATTTTTATATTTTTAAAAGCATTTTCTCCCTGATGTAAATGAATATATAGTGAGGTATTCGAATAGTAAGGTATTCGAATAGTGAGGTATTCGAATAGTAAACTATTCGAATAGTGAGGTATTCGAATAGTAAGGGTATTCGAATAGTGAGGTATTCGAATAGTAAGGTATTCGAATAATGAACTATTCGAATTATTTGAAACGAATAGTATTATTCGTTTTATTCGAATAATGTTTATTCGAATATTATTCGAAAATAATCCCACCCCTAATATATATGTATATATATAATATTTTTGGGACATATCGCTCACTAAATACAAAAGGGTCACAACTAAAAATTTTTCCATCTCGATTCTCCCCCATAAACTAACTCAGAGTACACATCTCTAACTACCCAAGCACTTTTTGTCGTCACTATCTTCTTTACTAAAAAGTGCTGTTATGTGCTCAAGGACCATGGTGCGAAGAGTTTTATAGGTATGGCCAAGATCAAATCGTTAACCGGCTCTCAATGAATTTGAAAGAATCAGCTGAGTGACTGCCGTCGGTCATGACAGCGGTTTGTTTACGTAAAAAAGGAGATTGTTTTGGTGATATTTGAAAAAAAAAAATCAACACAGTCTCCGCTCATGGAGCTCTGTTGCCATCATAAAAATGACTGATTGTCGAGTGTGAGTCAATACGTGTGAATTGAGCATTCAGAATTCCGCTGCCGAGACCCCGGTAACGTGACAACCGAAGTTATTCTCACAATTTTGTTTTTCACCATAGCTGACAAGCGAATCTATTCAAGGTAGTGGTATTCAAGCAACAACAAATTTTTAAACTAGAACTGTCAAGGAAAAGGGAATAGAAGAATTGCATGCATACCTACCCCGTTGACTTTTTTACTCTTTTAGCCACTTTTTGCCACCAATTCCAAGTTTTCGTCTGCATCTGTTTTAATAAAAAAAGTTTTTTAAGGTATTCATTGGCCTGCATATTCTCTGATAAAATTTAATTTGATAGTGAAAACTTGGAATAAAAATAAATAAAAAATTCGTCTACTGCGTGTTTTTATAAAAAATATTTTAATATATTGTCTCAAATAAGTCTCCATTCCAAATTTCACCGCCAATACATTAGTAGATCCTGCTATATTCAGTAGTTGACCAAGCATCATTCAGTTATCTTTTCGTTTGTCGCGCAAAAATTGTATACATTTTTATTAACAATATACTTAAGTTAATGTTAATATTTACCGAATTTTTGTATAGAATATAGTTTAAATATATTTCCTTGTGTAAAGAGGAAGTGAAGTGAGTGTATTAACTTTCGTGTATGTAGTGATTGAAAAGAGCAATAATATCAACGTGTTTTTTGTTAAGAACTTTTGAAAGGAGAAAAAGTTGGTTTTTCTTTCTTTTTTCCATCACTAAATACACCAAAGTTAATACACTCAAACTTCACTTTCTTTATATTATTAGTACGCCACAATTGGCACCCCCTTGACTTTTGTTTGATCATTTTTTTCATATTCATCAATAAAGTGGATAATGGCCGAAGAAAAGTAAATAGTGAAAACTTAGCAAAATATTGTTCTGCTATTATTGTAATCACGGCTGTAAATAGTATGCGGGAGTATTATTATTTACCGAATAATTGATTACAGATCCTGTTTTGAGGGATTGGGATGCCTTTGTGACTTAATGTAATGCCCAAAATTTATTTCCAACAGGTTTAATTGAATCCAAGTACATATGTATATGCAGCCTATGATTTACCATCTCGCTTACTAAATTACATCTATACTACATATTTACATAAATATAAATTTAAAAGGTACACACATTTAGGAGTGGGGTAAAAAGTTTTAAGCGAAGACTTTAACAAGAATCTTTCTGTTTAGAGGCTTTCGCTTGTTTTTTTTTTTTGTACAAATGAGGGGATCAATTCTATAATGGAGCGTGTGGATTCTAGATCAGTATATTTGAATAAATATTTTTTTATGTTTTTAGGAACGATTGGAGTGCTTATGATTAAGCAACGAAATACCATTTTACCTTTATAAATTATAAATCCGAATACTTAAAAAATAAAATTGCAATTATAGGTGATTTGAATTATGAAGACCTTACTATATTTAAAACAAGCTTTTGTGATAGAAGTCCAGTTGAAAAATCCAATTGCCGTATTCTCTAATTACATATATAAGTAAATATCCTGAATTCATGAAGTATGAAATTCAGATGCAATCTTAAATATGAAATGCTTAGGGACCTTTAGTCATTGAAATGAAATAATTATATTTGAAGTGGTTCCTGCGCGTAGAGAGAAGTAATTTGTTGTATGGTGTAAGTATTCGTGTGCAATGGCGTTGTAATTTTATCGTCAGTAAGGGATAATAGGCCTCTTCTTTTCGTCAAGCGTTAACAAGTGGCAAGTGAACATGAAGCAACTGGTATAAATGAACTTATCTTGGCAACGTTGAAATACAGCTGCCTCAAATTACATTTATCTATAAAATGGTGAGTTGTACCAGTTCGCTAGCGGCAATTCTGCTCGATAACTTTGTTGTTGGTTTCACATGCAAATTTTTCGTTAAGTTAGCCGAACAAAGAGATAGTGAGCAGAGAGGTGGTCAATAGAAGAGGCCTAATATGTTGAATACTCGCTGGTATTGCCATTCATATTACACTTAGACCTACAACGGATGCAATTTAAATGGGGATTTAAAATACATACATATCGTAGATTTGCTGGAAGAACGTCATAAGTTAAAAAATCAATAATTTGAGAAAAAGGACTTTAAAGTTTGCCAACTAGTATGCCTCCCTAAGTAGAAGTAAGTACACATATTTTATGATTACTCTTAAAAGATATCGTTATAATAAAAAAACTTTTTAATTAAAAACAAATTTTAATTAAAAAAAAAATTTTAGTTAAAAAAAAAAAAAAAATTAATTAAAAAAGCTTTTTTAGTTTTTTTTTTTTAATATGACACTCTTTTAGCAAATGAGCGATATGTACGCACCGCATATAGCTTGAACAAATTATTCAAAAAAAGTCCAAAATTTATTTTTATCACCACCTCAAATATAATTACCCCATTACAATGCCCCAATATACATATTTTAAAATCCGCCTTCCCAGCCCCATTATAAATCGTTGTCTTTCAAAGCAACGTTCTCTTCGGTCTCACAAATCTAAGTGTAGCGTGTCAATGCACATTTTCAATTTAGTAAAATAGTGTGTAATCACCTTTATAAAACTGTTAATACTGGAATATCTATTCCATTCCTTCTCTTTTCATTGCCCCTTGCAAACACGAATTACATATCGTATGCGAAACGAAAATGTGAACAATCTGCAAATCGTATGCATTATCAAATAATAATCCACAATTGAAATGCAATTAGTGGTGGTAATAAGAAGCCAGTTTTTAATAAAAGACAGAGGAGTTCCAAGTCTGGCAACCGCAATTAGAGCAGAAAATCTACATATAAATAAAAAAAAATCAGTTGAAACTAGTTGTTCGCAGACCTCTACTATATAATCGCCTAAAACCGCTGGTTTTATATGATAAAAACGAAGAGTAAAAAACAAAAACAAATATATACATACTTACTTGTATACTCGTATTTATGAATTACATACATATTTCGAAATGATAGTTGTTAGCTAAGCAACTTTGGTTTTTTAAATGTAATGTGTCGGAGTTTTCAAAATACAGTGAATTAGTTGCCATCTTTACAACTTTGATTTATGCACCGGTATGTGTACATGTAGCTGTTGTTGTTGCAGAACATTGTGCAGCAAGTCAGCATGATGTGACAGCCGAGTATGTAGATAAGTTGCTGAGGCCGAAATTCGAATGTATGATGGAACTTTTGACGACCTCACCGCTATTTAATTAAATAAAAGTTTATAAAATTAACCTTCATACATACATACTACATACCCTATTAAAAAGGTATAGAATAAAAGTTTAAATTTTATCAACCTAAATGCTTTAATTTATTTACAAATACAATACAAAAGGGTTAAAACTGGGTGAAACTGTGCGTAATTACTTTTAGTGCTCTACGGTATAATGACTGTTCATTTAATAGTATAACGGAATCGAGATGGATATGGTATATGGTGTATATGTATATGGTTGAGACCCTATATTCCGCCTAGGAATCACGGGGGAAATATATTGTATAGGTATATATGTGTATATGTGTACCAGATTGTATGTCTGCGCTTTTCTCCTCCTTTCTATGTGGATAGCTCGGGTAAAAGTTGGATACACGCTTTGCATAATGATCGGAAATATTTTAATTAACTATTACCACGCCCATCTTCAGTATAAGAGGAAGATGCGTAAGATGTAATAACGAGCCTATTAGGAATTTAGCATAATTTTTTGTGTGAAAGCTGTTCAAATGTTAAAAAACGTTCCCTTTTGCTGCAGGCAGAGTAAATTACCTTTGCTGTTGTTAGATCACTTTCTTCTTCTGTTTTGAAAAGAAAAATATAATATGCCAATAATCAGAGAACAAGTCATTGAATCGTCAATAGCATCAAAGTCAGGCTTACACTCTCTGTTACAGTAAAATCGTCATACACGTATAAATGCTAATATGTGTAACTAATAAAGTTAAGGAAAGAAATATGAGTAATAAAAAGTTTTGAGACGTGGCATAGCCCGTTTTCCCCACTATGAACCAAACAATTGTATCTTGAAAACCTCTGTAAAAAAACTTTCTTGAGCGTATTTGATAAGTGGTTTTGAAAACTTTATTTCAGATGCACTTATACCCATGGTGAAAAGTATTTACAAGAAAGTATTCACAATATACATATATTAGAAAGTCTTTGTTTGAAAAACTGAAAAAATGTTGTTGTAGTTGAAATATTTAGAGTATGCAAAGATTACTAGTGCAAGTTCAAAGACAACAGCGGTATATTTCCCATTAAAACAAGCGCTTGAATTTATGCGAAATTTCAGCTTTTGTGTTAACACTTTTGTCTATGGATGTATATATGTATATATGTATATTAACATATATGCTTACATACACATTAAATTCGAAATTTGAATCAATTAATGGTGCTGCCACGTACCCTATGACCATTAACCCACTTTTTCTCCATTTCTGGTTAGTCATCAAAACTAAAGGCTTTTTAACTAACGCAAAATTTGCTTTGGTTTAATCAAAATTCTTGTTTATAAAAAGTTCACATATAACTAGATTATCTACTTTTTCGGGCTGAACTTCCAATCCGTAAGTAAAAAGCGAGATTACCTAATACAAAATCTGTCTCCCGGAAACCGAGATAATAAAATAATCTTGGACTATAAAGATACCTTTTTTCCATACAACCCTGTGTTTTAACAAATATAATATTACGAATGTAAGGAGAAACGCTAAAGTAAAGGCTAAATAAAATGGACGCGGTCAAAGAAAAGTGGTTTGTAGACTTAATTCTAATAAATTTTGTGGGAGATATTATTAATTATGCATTCGCATTGCAGAAAAAAGCGTGTGCCCATAGACGCGTTGGCCTTTTTTTGCTTATTATAAAATGTAAATTGGATTTCGCAAGAGTATTGTTGCCTTAATTTTTTGTTATTTATATTTAACTATCGTTTCTATTTATCTTTTCTTCATAACGTTAGTAATTATTTAATTAAACTAAAATGAAAAATCTATCAAAACAGTCTTGACAGCTGATTGTCAATTTTGCCGCTAATCGGCCCCTATGTGAAGCGTAGATACATTTTTGTGGATTTATTGCTAATCACTGCATATGTGAACGTACTTTAGGGTATACGTGAACTTTGGTAAAAATATTTTAGTTTGATTTCATAATATTTTGTACTCATGTTATTCTATACACACTTATGTTTATCTGTATCTACCCTAATCATAGTTTTACGCCCCAAAAACATAAAACTAAACATAAGACGAAAGGCTATTTATTCATTGACTAGTTTCCCTTTAACAATATTTGAACTACTTTGTCAAAAAAAAAGTTTTTCTCATTTGGAATAATAAAATATGTTCATTTATCACTCAGAGTTTTTGAAAAATTGTTTAAGAGTTTAAATTAACATAAATTATTTTTTCAAATCGAAATAACTTGTTTCATACCAGTCGTATAATCACATGTTTGTATATATTTTTTCCGCGGTGCAGTTAGTTTAGCACACAAATAATTTTTCCTTTGATTGCGTTTATTATTTTTTTTTGTTGGGAGGCTGAACATATGATTTGTATATTTATTGAAGTTGTTGGAAAAGCTATTGAAAATTTCGTATCTTTAGTTGGTTTGTGGAAGTAAGGTGTCTAGAAGAAAGAATTGCATATAGATACCACGGCCTATAGCTGACTACAAGTCATATGAACTGCTTATTTTGATATCAGAGTAAGGTCATTAAAAAATAAAAATGCCAATCGTACAATTTATACAGCTCTAACTCTAACAAATTCCTTGTTGGTACGCTCTCTTATTGTTATCAGATTCCCTGACCTGTATTAGAAAATTTATTAAAAGAGAAAATAAGAAAACTTATTTAATTACCGAATATAGGTTTAGATACGCTTTACTGTATGTGTCATAACCCAAAAAAACAAAAAAAAAAAAAAAAAGGGCTAATTTCCTAGATGTCCTATTATGTGTAATCGTTTGAAGTTCCTAAATGCATTCATCAAGTTATCGATACCCACCATACACACAAATCCAAGAAACGAGGCCTATGTAATATAACTGCAATAGCCATATAAATATATAAACCTGTATCGAACTTCCGGCAAAAGCTGCTACTGCGGACAACAAATATGATGGTTATATAACCAGTTTTTTTGACAGTACTTAACTTTAGTAACATTAAAAATCTCTACAAAGCTGGTACACTTATTGCTTTTTTATCTCTTTCAGCGAATTTTGATTTAGTAGATGAAGCGGATCTTGGGAAACATACAGTTAGTCAAAAAAGTTTTGGCGCAGTGATTGTTTTTTAATATTCACAATGGGTTTCATGTTAGATTCTTTCGTTAGTTTTGTATGAATTAGTTTTTAGAATTTTCTTCCATAAAAAGCGCATGTTCGAAAATCTTAATATGGAAGTAAATGTTCAACATCGTATGCGAAAAAATTGTTAAGAATCAACTCGATTTTTGAGCGACATTCGAACTTACACTACAAGTCAAAAAATGGCTTCTCGATCGGTTAAAAAAGAATAATAAGAAAATGTTTAATAAATCAACTCAATTCTAAATATAACACTAAAAATAAAAGTAAGGAGGTACCGTAGTAACGGTACAGACAAGTACAGTTCCATGTCGAAATACAATGTTACGCTGGAATGAATTCCGTAATAACAGAATATGAATGCCGTAAAAACAGAACATACATTTTCAATAGTTAAAAAAAAATTAAAGAGGTAAAATCAGCTTACCCTACCCAGAAGTTCTCTAGAAATCTTAATTAAAAAATTGGGCATTTTGTTGATAACTTTTTGAAATTTTGTTACATTTTTGTGTATTTTGTACAGAGTTTGCAACTTTGATTGATAAAGTATTTATTATACAAAAAATAACGAAAAAATGTAGCATGCAATATTTTTCCAGTATTGTGAAAATATCAAGTGACTTAATTATGTTACCACAAGTGCATGTACAATACATATGTCGTGTCCATCTCGATTCCATTATGCAGTTACAAGTAACTGTTGTGCAAACATATTTAATATACCTTAGATACACTCGTCGTGCATTGGGGATAAAACTGGGGCATGGGATATAGTACTTATAAGATGAAAAGCTGCTTATAACACCTGGAAGAAAATGAGATAAACCCAAGGCACATTAAATAGTTAGCAGCAGTTGGCTTGTCATTTTTATTTTTTTTTATGTATTTAATCTCTAAATTGTGAAATTTTGCTTAAGTTACTGTAAACTGTCAATCTTTGTTTACAGATTTTGACATTCTAAGGACCAAAAGCAAAAACAAAATAAATTACTCCTTGGGTTTGCTTTACTGCTGCTGCGTGTTTAATGTGCCTTAGAAAAACCCAAACAAATCTATGGACTTTTGACAAAACAACTTATTTCTCTTCAGCGGCTTTTGGCTTTAGAATAATAATCCATGGGTTTTATTAATTTAAATACTGCATTAAAATCGATAAATTGAATGCTTAACAGGTCCAAAGGGCTAAGCTGTCTTCAGTTGTTTTGTCAAAAGTTCACTGAGATCTGTCTGATTGATGAGCTCAGATGAAGTGGCAAAACTGTTGTGCTAATTAGATGATGAATGAGTCGTAGTTACTTAACCCCTTGGGTACGGATTTATTACAGAAAATATTTGCTTGTGGAACGGATTTAATTTTTGGTTGCTTGGAGTAGTGTGTAAAAGCAGAGCATTTTACGTAAGAATTCATTTATTTCTAAAATATTGCTGACATCTGTATACTACCTACTACTAAGATGACTTGAGGTAAATATAATCGGAACACAAAAATAAATTAATAAAAACAAAACAAAACTAAATGAAATAAATTCAAGTTATAACAAAAAACCAATTACTAATAATTATGAAGAGTGTGGTATTTTTCAAGATTTCTTCAATTCATATGCAGATTTCTCAAAGTCACTTTCATTAAAACTTTCGTTATACCCATTATTAAAATTATATATTAAATTTTATATTTATATATTAAAATAAACACACCAGAACTTATTGTTTAAGTTTGTCCTTATTGCGCGTCCACCTACACCGTTCATTCTTCAACATCAAATAACTCTAACTATACCTCACTCACTTACTCTTAATTCTGACTCAATGTTGCTGTTCTCCACAATCGCTATCATAAAATATTATTCTTATTTCTGACATAATAAGTTAGAGTATCGCAAATAATGTTCACCGAAATACTGTACCTGCCTCCTCTATTATGACTATTCAAGCTACGATGAAATGAACAGAATTTTGTGTGTTAAATATTGTCTAAACTCAAATTACGTCTTAGACACGTCAACCGCTCCCAGGGCAAAAAAGTGCGTGATGTGTCTCAGACGTCAAATGTACCCAAGGGGTTAATAAACTCAACTTTTACTTGATCACATTCGCAGATAGTAAAAGTTCCAGTGTTTATTTTGTAAATGAATTGCGAAATGAAATGCGAAATCGTGTTGGCTTTCCATTACTACTCGAACCACGAAAGGTTTGCATATAATGTCCAAGTGCGCGGACATAATTTAAAAATTATCACCTACAAATGTAGCCGATATCTCAGCCTTTTGATTTATAGTACTTCTTATTTTACTTTTAAATTACCGTTAAGAATTAATAGGAATATTTAACGTTAAAAATAAATGCTTATTTTTTGCGTAAGCTTGAAAAAATGCCCTATTACACACACTTTTTTTACTTAAATACAAACACCGAAAAGCAACGATATTCATTTATAAACACTCATTATTGGTTGATCATTTCATTGAAAGCTTTTTTTTACGAAATAATACTTCGTATTTTATTAAATAAAGTCCTGTCAAAAGAACGATAACGAGAAATGAATAAAACGAAAAAAATACGCTCCTAAGCAATTTTTACGATTTTTCTGGGGGTTCTATAGCGACCCTAGGAGGTTAGAACTTTCATAGTTATAATGGTGGGACCTTACTCCTTCTAACGGGCGTGGTAGGTAGTGTCACGCCCCCTCCTCCTCTGCCCCTCGTCCAAATACATTGTGGTAGTAATGGAAAGTTTAGCCGAATATATGAGGAAAAATAGATTATGCATTATCCTCAATCATTATGAACGTACTTGAAAATAAAAAAAAATATTTATGAGTTTAAATATGCAGAGTTGTCCAATAATGGTGGGTAGAAATGTAATGAAACAAGTTGTGTGTTAGTTATTAATAAAATTATTATTTTTTATTTGAAGGAGCCAAGTACGCCATTATGTATGGAATATGTCTTCGAACCGCCACCATTAGGAAACTTTATATTTACAAAACAATTAAGCAAAGCAGTTCAGCTTACACAGTTTACATAATTTCTAAAGGAGTAAATTCAAAATAATATTAAAAACATTTCTGAATCAGTTATTTGTTATTATAAAATGCATAACGATTTCCGACCATAAATATAATCATAGAAATCTAAAGATAACTGTAAAAAGGTAAAGTTAAAGGGTGGATGATTTCATAAACATATTAATGCAAAGCATCATCTCATGGCGGAATGCTAATTCCACGTCTGAAGAAGTGTTAATATGGTTTGAGTTAAATAATATTTTTGGATTTTAATTTTCAATAAATACAAATGTTAAGCCCGATTATAATACAAATGCTTAATGTACTTTAAAAAAGTATTATATCACCAAGACAAAACTATTTCGAATCATAGCTGAAAAAGTGAACCCTATGCAGTTTATCGATAGATAAGTTTGTGCAGAAATAGGTGGCGCTCTTAATTTTTCATGTTTGCTCCGTGAGCCAGAAACAGATATTGATTGTGTCAAATATATTTTTGTACCATTTTCCAGCTGATTCTTCTCCCTATCACAACGCATATTTATGTATTCCTTTGCCATATTTTTATACAAATGGTCCGAACTTATATGAAATAGAATAAACCTGCTTATATTAATCTCTAATTAATTATATGTAACACCAAAGATATGATTTAACTGATATTAAAATCTCTGTGCATGGAATTATGTGCATAATTAAAATTTCTTTTTTTGTATTTATATACATACATACGCACCATAGAAAAAGTTATTAATTATTCAGCTCCACATTGGATGAGGCTGTAAATTAGTTAGTGAAATGTCTGCTCCTAAGTTTCCCTGCCATACTCAAGTACATCAATTATAAACGATGGCATTATTCTGTAATAGTGTTCTTGGATTTATACCCTGGCAATTCCAACAAATAAAGGGATGACTTTGGGACTTTGTGGATGATATAGGGCTTTGCCGTCAGTATCGATACACAGTATGTCAAGAAAAAGTTTTGACATTGAAAATAAATTAAATTTTTTGATTTCAATACCAAATATTGCCCTTTTTATTTATCTTTCATTTCTTTTTTGCACTGTTTCATATTTTTTCACAGCATTTAAAGGAAATTAAAAAAAAAAGCTTTAATTTATTTTCCATGTCAAAACTCATTCTTGACATACTGTATGTTTCTATATATGTACATTTTAACCCACCCTTTATGTACCCTTCTAACATGTGAAATCTTCTAAAAATCTTTAGATGGGGGTAAACTATTTTCCAGCCTTATTCCCCAATTTTGAGAAAAAACCGTAAAAGGTGCATGAATGATAAAACATTCATTAGGTCCATTTTTGCAGTGGCAAGTTAACTCACATTCGCCAGTTAATTATCGATTTTGATTTTCGCACCAGCGCGTTAACTTAAGATTTACTGCTCACCATGCATGAGCTAACCTTTGGCTAACTAATCGTGATAAATGATTGTTGGAATTAAAATGCAATAGTAAAGATTCAATCAAAAAATAATTAGTTTCGTGTTCCCATTTCTAGAGAAAAAAAGTTGCACGTCTTTTTCGGATATTTAGTTATTTGGTTTTAATTATTTCATTTTTTGTTACGTTTACATTGCCTAGCGACTGCGGCGAATTGCGGCGAAGGCAAAAATGTAATTTTTTTACTTTTAATTTACGTTTCATTTGAAAGTTAACTTATCGATGTGAACCGATCTGTAGGTTAACTCACATACGTGTATCTGAGTTAAAGTTATCCACAGGTTAATTCGTCACTGTGAAAATGGTTCTGAGTGGTTTTTTTAGATTAGATTTTCCAAGCAAATGGAAAAAAATGTAATAATGAATATTTGTATGTGGCCCAAAATACCCGTACTTTAAAGTCCATTGGAGAATTAAAGTGTTATGTACAAGCAGCTGTTTCTCAGCGGTAATTGAGTCATGCATGCATTGCATTACATACTTATATTTAATATTGAAAGATAATCGCGCAACTGCAACGCCTATGAATGGAAATTGTTGCATTAAGCCAATTCGTCGATTTAAAGACAGTTTCATTCAGACATGGCGCTTGACAGTTCGTATTTTGGTTCGTGTGTTGGCAATGTTTCAAGTTACACTGTAAAAATAAAGAAGAAATTATAAAAAAAAAATATTGCAAGTTAAGCTGGAAATGACGATAGTGTTTGCAAGCCTACATTAATGATTTTTAAAATTTTCAAAATACGAAATTAATTGAACAGCCCCGGAAATAGCAGAGATTATGGAGATGACTTCTTTCGACCTGTCCAAGTAATAGATTATCAAAATAGCACAGTCTCCCGACCGAAAGTAATAGATTACGGGCATAAGGGATCTAGTGCTAGTGGTTCGCTTTCCAATCCCTTTAATACGAACGCCTTCAGTTTTACGGATGAATTTAAACCAGTAAAAACTTTTGACTACGGACATTTGTCCAATCCCGGGATTAATAGATATGGTAACAAGCCCTCGATTGTCAATCCTAAGAAAAAAAATAAGAAAAAGAAGAAGAATTTTACGGCTCAACAAAATCGCAATGCACCTCCAGATGATTGTGCAAATGGAACGGCAGCGCCTATTCCGGAGTATCAGCAAGAAAACACTGAAACTGAGAATAAGGTAATAAAAGAGTACCAATTCTTTTTTATTTGGATGAAACATACAAAAAACAAAAACTACATAATCAAAAAATATAGCAAACAAATAAAGCTGAATAAGATTTCGATAAAGTAAACGATTAATCCCTAACAGAGTGAGGACGATAATTCACATCAAACTGCAAATCCAACTGAAAGAATCAATTCCAATGTAAGTTCCCCGAAAGGAACTAACGAAGAACTCGAAGAAATATCTGACAATGAAGAGTAAGTCAGCCTCTAAAAAGGATCCTATTAGAGCTCAATGTTATTTGTTTAGTAAATCGTTCGGCAAATGGTGTATGATGGAAGATCTCGTCTCTATACAGCAGCCAGAGTACATATTCACGAAAAAAGAAAATATTGGCTCCAATTCGAACGATTAACACGAACAAATGAATCGGGCTCAAATTTATATTTAAAAATTTTTCAGTTCCCCTGATGTATAATTTGATTCCGTTTAATGTTGTAGCAATTTGGAAAACAATCGTGACAATGACTCCCCGGCACCACCACCACCACCTATGCTCACGTCGAATAAACCATTTATATGTTCAGTACAACACAATGCAACTGAGCCGACTCATTCGCTTTTCCCTTCAACGGCGGCTGCTAATGAGAACATTCCGAATATTCCAAGTGGACATGTGCAAATGTCATTTCCCAGTATAGAAAACAAAAATACCATAACCGTCGACGAAATACTGCTCAACCCGGGCCGTTTAACGCGACCCAAAAAGGTTTGTGTAATATTGCGTGGTCCTCCCGGCAGCGGAAAGTCACATGTCGCGAAGTTGATTAAAGAAAAGGAAATAGAAATGGGTGGTAGTAACCCACGCGTTTTGAGTATCGATGATTATTTTCTAATTGAAAACGATTATGAAGAGCGCTGCCCGAAAACTGGCAAAAAGGTGAGTCGCAAGAAAAAGCTAAGCTGCCTTGAGCGGGCATAAATTCATTTCAGATATCTCTGTATACCAATGCTTAATAAATGTTTAATTGTTATATTTGCTAGAAAATGTTATTGTTGTACTTTTAATTTATTTAGATACCGAAAAAAGAAGTTCTGTATGAATATGACGCCGATATGGAGGAGACATACATGCAATATTTGATAAAATCTTTTAAGAAAACAATTTCAGATAATTTATACGATTTTATCATAATCGACTGCAATAACAATTCGTTGCGCACTTTAAATGAGTTTTATTGTCACTCGAAAGATTCTGGTTTTATGGTAAGCATTTTTTGGCATATTGGCATAAATTGGGAATGAAAATACCTAACAATGTTGCATATTCTGCTTTGCTTTGCTCTTTTTTATCTTTAATTAATTACACTATAGCCTTATATTGTTGACTTGCTGTGTGATTTGGAGACCTGCTTGGATCGCAACACACACGACCGATCTGAAAAGGATATTAAGGCAATCATTAACACTTGGAAGCCAACACCGTTTCACTACATTAAACTGGACGTGGCATCCTTGCTGGAGAACCTGGTTGAAATGGAGGATGCAGAGGATATGGTGATGGTAAATAGTTATAATTCCTTTTATTTCATCTGATCCCTATAAACTTTTTCATTCTGCAAATCTACATACATTTATGGACTTAAGATTTTTCTATAAGATGCAACAGTTTCGTAAAACGAGATTAGTTATTCATATTTGAAAGCAAATGCAAATGCATTGCTCTATGTAAGCAAGTATTTATGAATATGCAGAAATTATTGTAAAATAATTAATTAACTTTAAAACGCTTCATCAATTCAGCGGGTCAGTATATGTCCCCACCCTCACCTGTGCAGTAAAAAGCTTTCGAATATTCAATTACCTAAAAACACTCAGTCCTGAAACACTTGATGTACAATAAATTTCTATATAAAACACATGAACTTTGCCCCCTTTGACCTTTGTAAAACACGCCCACTCTTGAAGGCTCCCAAACTTCTTTGTAAAGACATGCGAAAAATTATATTTCTTCTATACATCTTTCTATTGATTTTTAAGAAGAAATATAATTACATGTGCTTGAGGACTCGCTCTGCGCACTAAGCAGCTAATGGTTAGATCGATCGTGTTTACATTTGACTTAATATATAATCTCTGGCGGCCCTTTAAAAATCAGTAGATATATAAAGCAGCTGAAATAATGCAAACAGCCATAGCAGTAGCTGCTGTCATAGTCAACTTGAGTCTGCTTTCACTACAGCAGCACTCCCCCCCAACTTGTATGGGAAGCATTGTATGCTGTTACAATAACAACAAACGTTTATCTGTAAACAAGTTCATTTTGAAGTACTATTCATTTGTACGTTTACGCTGAGAATTTCAAGCCGGTTTACATATGAATGGTTGGAAAATAAATATTAACAAAGGAAAGAATACTTTAGATTAAATATTGTGTAATAAAGTCTGTGCCATTTCGTCGATTGGAATTGTTTACCGTTTAATAAACAGTAAACAGTAATCTGAGCTAAGATAATAGGAGCTACTTTATCGAAAAAGTGAAGTTATCGAAAAGAGACCAGCCCCAGTCCCTTAGTAAACTTCACAACTTCCTACCCTCTCCATAACTGAAATGAATAGCAAAAAGCTTTTGATTATTAGTATTAAGTGCACTGTTTAATTTTAGTTATTTAGTGTAATTAAATCTTTGATTTTTACCCTCCATATGACCCCTTTAGAAAAATTTAAATATGCTAGAGTATTAATGTATTCTGACATACTATCAACATATGTACAACTATATATGTATTAATTAATGTATTGGTCGAAACTGATTTTATAATCATGAACAACTTGAAAACTGCTGCATTCTCTTGAAAAAAAAAATCAAATTTTACAGAAGCATAAACGCTTTCCAACTATGTGCAAACAAAGAAAAACTAATGTTTATGAAATAAGAACACTATGCAACTTGTTTATTAAATGCGTTTATACCACAATTATATTTTGTATTAGAGGAATAAGTTCTACGACTTGATGAATATACAACCATTGATTTAAGGTATCCGAATTAAGCGTATTTAGAAACGCAAATGGAATTGCATTATTTCATGGCCCCGAATGTTTTCATTGCAGGATAATAACAGCAATGGCGATGTGCCGGATGATAGTAATTTAACGCAGCCGCAGGCGGATAATGAAACTGAAGATAGCAATGAAGCTGCTGATACTATGGCTAGTGTAAGTTGAAAACGAGCGATTTGATTTAAAAATATGTACCTACATACATCGACAGCATTGTAAATACGCTACATGAAATTGCGAACGATTCTCAATAGCTCAGGGCCCATATTTTATAACTCTTCCTTACTATTATTGCCGTCACTATCTATTTATGACTATTGACTCCCCTCGATATTTTTGGTATAGTTTACTAAACGTAACACCGCAGATTTTATGCCAATTTGCTGTTTCTAAATGCTTTTTATTTTATTGTTTCTTTTATACATAAGAGAAAAGCGAAAACAGCTTTGTTAAAAGTTGTTCCAGTGATATTTATCCTCTTTTCAAAGAGTTCGTATCTAAATTAACTATTTTTGATTTTAACATTATTTTATACATACCAACATTTTCAAAACAGTTTGGATTCTTAAAGAGCAAATGGGAAAATGATACCTCATCTGAGAACTTAGGTAAGTGTTTACCAGATAAAAAATAAAATAATAAGTTAATCCATATATGCATATAGAATATATTAAGTTGGCCAAAAGTACAACCATTTGTAAAAATATTTATGAATCTAAACCCTCGTATCCATTAATGTTTGCCGAATGACAAAGTTGTTTCTAATAGCGGTTGCCTCGGCAGGTAATGGCAAACCTCCGAGTATATTTCTGTCATAAAAAAGCTTTTCATAAAAAATATCTGCCGTTTGGAATCGACTCGAAAGTGTAGGTCCCTCCATTTGTGGAACAACATCAAGACGCACACCACAAATAGGAGAAGGAGCTCGGCCAAAACCCCAAAAAGGGTGTACGCTCCAATTATATATATAGGGTGTTTTTTTTTAGAGGTTAGGTTTTCAAGTTGGCACTACTTTTTTCGTAGATGGTCTTTTTGACAGCTGTCACTTGATTTATGCTCAGTTTGGTTTGCCATTTCATAATGAATAGACTTACACCTGAACAACGTTTGCAAATCGTGCAAATTTATTACGAAAATAATGGTTCGGTTCGCGCGACGCATCGAAGAAAATTTTGTTCAGCGATGAAGCTCACTTTTGGTTGAATGGGTATCATTTTTAAAACATAATGGCAAACCCTTATCTTTATAATAAAGCTAAATTCTTGGTCATAACATTAAATTATATACGTTTTATTTCATCTTGAAAACCTAACCTCTAAAAAAAACACCCTATATATATGTATAAGTTAAACTTTTAAATTATATTTAAGGTAAAAAAAATTAATTTAAGTTTAGGGGAGCTATGCTCCTTTATTGAGTTGTGATCAAAACGAACTAAAACTAAAACTTATTTCTACCCTGCTTGTAGCCGCTGCCGCTCGATGACTTTCTCTGCTGCGTTGTTCCCACGGGCGGAGTTGTTTACTTCAACGTGACAAGGTATAATGTTTCCAAAGGTGGGAATACGTTGGCTTTACGTACGGGTGTCCTATTGCCAGACGTATCGTCAGCAGTTTTTGGAAATGTGGGAATTGCAATACGTTGGCTCTGCACGCGCTGCAACGTCAGCGGTTTTGTTTATAACTTTATTTATTGTGTTACGCTAACAAGCCCCCTTTTAAGTTCGAACGTCCGCGTTTGAAGTTTTGTTGAAAATTTGATTGAGGCCTTCCACTGCTGCCTCTGTCAACTCAATGGATCGATTCTGCTTGGCCTTCTCGAGTGTTAATCTTGACTTTGTCAGGAGTATGATGATGACTATTAGTACTGTTACTAGGCTGATGTTCGTGGCGTAATTAAAGTAGTTGATTGATTTTGTGGAGATTATTTGTTTTGTGTTATTGAGGTTTAGCTGCTTTAGCATTTGTAATGATAAGGTTTCTTCGCTTTTATTTGTTTCTGAAGATATCTGAAGTATAGCGGGTAAGGGCTTGTGTGACGATCTTTCTGCAGTAGAAAAATGTTTCTTGTTGATTGTAATTGTAGCGTTGCTGTAGTGAATTATGAATGTACCGTTGACGGATGTGGGCTCTTCATTAATTAAGATTTCTCCTCTAAAATTGTTTAAAAATATGATACCTGGTGATAGTTCCTCGAATTCTGGAATGTGTTCGCTGTTGGTCACTGTGCAATTCGGCAACCGGCTACTTAATAAATTTCTTATACAATATTCATTACTTAAGTCTAATACATTGTTTTTTGAACATATTTGGAGTGCGTTGTACTGTTTACAATTTCCTAATATTCCATAAAGAGTGTTTTCACAATTAAGGATTGATTTAAAATTAATTTTATTTATTTTATTATTTTTCTTAACGGCTCTAATGTCTATTGTTTTACAAATTTCGGATTCTACTGTGGGTAAACTTATAATGTAGATTATTGTTTTGCCATTGGTTGCTATTTTAATCTCTGAAAATTCGAGAGCTTCGTCTAAGTTTATAAATGGGATATTGTCTTTATCAAATATTTGCTTAGCAATATCTATTTCTTCACTTGACATAATATAAGAGTTGACTATATTAGCTTTTGCCCAGTGTATTGCGTATGCGATATTTACAATTTCTTCCTTCAAAATTTCCAGTTTATATTTTAGTTTTAAAAATGATTCAATTTCTTTGTTTTTATCGTTTTGCAAGGCTTTTATGACATGATTTGTAATGTTTGTAATTTCATTAACTTTTTCTATGGTGAGTTTGTTAATAATGACTTGGTTGTTATTATTTTCTAAGACGCTGTTTAATTTATTTAAAACTATTTCGTGATCTTCGTGGTCTGGATTTCCTGCGATCCATTTCCATGCACTGCCTATAAAGTTAATAGATCTTTTTGACCTGCTTTCTATGTTAAGATTTCTGAGATGAGCCTTTATTTGGGATATAAGGAGGGTTATGAAAGGATAGTTTGGGTTCTTGTAGAGTCCTTCTGATTGTATTGTCAGTTCAATGTGTTCCAAAATTTCATTATATTTGTCAGTATCGATCTGGTGTATTAGTCTGAATGTTCCAGTCTGCAGTTTGGCTGTCCCTCTTTCTATCGTAACTAGTTGAGAATTAGAGTAATCAAGAATCTGCACCTCTGCGAGGCACAGTGGTAAAATTCTGAAAAAAAAAATTCTTTAGTTAATTCCTTATTCTGCTTTTGTGTATGATTTGTCCCTTTTCGGTTATAACTGTGCTAGACCTGTCTTCCTTAACTACTTCCTTACTATATAACTTACTTAACTTAGTTCCTAATCTTCTATTCTTTTTTACGTAAATTACTTGTCCTGGTAGGTAGGATTTTGCGGTTTGTTTCCTCTTATTATGATACTCAATGTCTTTGCTTTGTTTTTGTGCTAGCTTGAGTAAGTTTTCGTGTCTCGTCTTTTCCATATCCTCTGGTGTAAATGCGACATTTCTTCCAAAAAACAAGTCGACTGGTCTTTTTCGTGTCACTGAATGGATTGTATGGTTATATTCGGACACTGCTCTTTCCAACAGTTCTTCAAAATTTCGATGACTTCCGTTTTCTTTAATGCAGCGCATTATTTCGCTTACGGTGGAATGGAATCTTTCAACTTGACCGTTGGCCTGGCTTTTATATGGTGGAGTAGTATAGACTTCTATTCCGAGCTCGTCTTTCAACATGAATTGGATTGACGTGGAATTCAGAGATGGTTCATTGTCCATCACTATTATTTTGGGAACTCCGAAGAAAAACACTATGTCCCTTAAGGGTCTCCTAACGTCTTCGGTAGCTCTACCGTTCAAAATTTTTGTTACTGCAAATTTAGTAAATTTATCTAAAGCAGTCATAACCTTTTTTCCTTCAGTTAGGAAAATATCTACATGAATAGTGTGTCCCGGAAAGGTAGGTAATGGGGTTGCAGCCAATTTTGGCTGGTTGGGGTGTCTTTCATATTTATTTTCCTTACAGACCGTGCAGTTGGTTATCACACGCTTAATTTTGTTCGTCATTCCAGGGAAATAGTTATTTTCTAAAATTTGCGTTTTGTTTTCCATTGCGTTTCTATGGGCTCTTAAATGTTCTTTCAGGATAACTTCTTCTTGCTCTTGTTCATTTACGATGTCTTGGACAAGCTTTTGTGTGTACCGACACTTGAAATTGCTGAAATGATCTGGATAAATTTTTTGTATTATTCCCATTGTTCCTTCGTCCGTATATATTCCGTTAATCACTGATGGATTCAAATATCTTTTGAAGTACCCTATGATAATTTGCTCGTTGAACTGTGGTTCCTCGATTATATGACGGTGAATAGTTGGAAAAACAATTTTGAATTGGTAGGATGCTGTGTCGGCCTGTTTGAAAAAAATTTGGTTTTTAAAGACATTTATAGGCACTTCCGCACAGGGTATCAAATTATGACTTGAGCTTTCATCACTGTGAATGGTCGGTGTAAGTGTGTTAATTTGGTTTGGTATTCTTGAAAGTGCATCGGCCACTACATTTGATTTTCCGGGTCTATAAACCATTTCATGGTTATATTCCTCTAGTATTGCCTTCCAACGTTTCATTTTACTATTTGCATTTTTATGACTAAGGGCGTACGTCAAAGGTTGATGATCAGTAATTATTCTCACTTTTTTGGAACCGTAAAGGTAACTCCTCAAGGTATTTAATGACCAAATTATGGCCAGCATTTCCTTTTCATTGGTGGCATAATTCTCTTCGGTCTTATTGAGTGTCCTTGAGATGAATGTTATCGGACGATTGTCCTGTGAGAGGACTGCACCGATGGCGAAATGAGATGCGTCCGTTGTGAGTTCGAAGTCCCTATCAAAATTTGGATGAACCAGAGTAATATCTCTTGATACCAAAGTGGATTTTATCTTGTTGAATGCTTCGATAGCGTCTTTGTCAAGTTCTATATCTATTTTCCTAGATTGTCGTTTTGAGACATTGCCGGCTTCGCCTCGAAGGAGTGCGGTCAGGGGTTTAGCTATCTGGGAATAATCCCTTATGAATCTTCTGTAGTATCCGGACATTCCTAAAAAGGACCTTAATTCTTTTAAATTACGGGGAATGGGAAATTGTGCTACAGCTTCTACCTTTTTGGGGTTTGTTTTTATTCCTGCGGGAGTAATGACGTATCCTAGGAATTCAACTTCTTCTTTTGCAAATTCACACTTATCCAGCTGTACTTTCATGTTAGCTTGTTCCAATGTTCTAAATACTAACTCGATATTATTGAGATGCTCTTCTTTGGTTTTCCCGAATATAATCACGTCGTCGATGTAAACGTAGCACCTGATGCCAATGTGTTGTCGGAGGATATCGTCCAAAGCTCTTTGGAATGTCGACGGAGCATTCTTTAGTCCAAATGGCAGTCGCAGAAATTCATATTTTCCGTTATTCACGGAAAATGCTGTCTTTTCTATGTCGGACTCTCGAAGGGGTATCTGATGAAATCCGCTTTTAAGGTCGATAACAGTAAATAGTTTATTATTTCCGAGGTTCGCTAGGACCTCGTTAATTTCTGGTATAGGGTATTTGTCGGGAATGGTAATTGCATTGAGTTTCCGATAATCGATCACCATTCGGTATTTCTTTTTTCCAGATGCGTCTGTCTTTTTGTCAACGATCCAAACGGGTGAGTTGTAAGGGGATTTTGATCTTCTAATTATACCATCATCAAGAAGTTCTTCTATTTGTCGTTCGATCTCTTCCTTAAGCGCCATTGGGTAAGGATAAGGTTTAGAATAGACGGGAGTGTCGCTTGTGGTGCGAATTTCACCTTTTACGATTGTGGTGTAAGTGAGTTTCTGGTCAGGATCGGAGAAAAGGTTGGGACATCTGTTAATTATGTTGCTTATTTTGGCCTGCATTTCAGCAGGAAGATGTGGGATATTTATTCCCACATTATTAACCTCTTGCGAAGGTCTTTGTTTTAGGGGAACGACTATGTCTGTAAAGATTGTCATCATATTTTTATCCGTGTGTATGGTTGCTTTCATTTGCTTGAGAGTATCGTTCCCTATTATCCCGTGAAAGGAATTTAATGTTGGTAAAATATAAAATTTAATTTTGCCTACATTGTGGCCGAAAATGTCCACGTATGTGTGGTGTGTAATTTCTATATTTCCTGCGACCGACTTAACCTTGAAGGGTTGTTCGTTAGGAATCGGGTTCCTTATTCTAGAAGATTGGATATAGTTTTTATTGGAACCGGTGTCTATTAGGAAGTCTAGCGCATCTCCACTCCTAGCGATGAATTCGTAGTATGGGAGTGAAGATGGCGTTAGTCTAAAAAATGGATTGTATCACCTTCGATATATTCGTTTTCGTTTGGATCTGCCTGTATTTGGTAATTGTTTGTATCTGGAGCTACCGTATCGGTGTGGTAGGTTCTTTGCAATTTATTAGGTGGATGTACCTGTTGGGTCGAGAGGGGACGCTTTGGTGCGAAGTTATTTTGGTTATTAACAGGTCTGTTCTGGTAGTTTATTTGTCTTGAGTGTAAAGATCTATCCACGTCCATAGGGACAGGTGGTTTTGGTGGTAAATTGAAGCGATTGTTGAATCCTTGATTTAATTGTTGTTGGGGGCGTATTCCAAAGTTGTTGTTAGACTGATAATTATAATTTGGTCTACTATTATAATACGTTGGATTACCCTGGTTCGGGTGCGTCCTGGGTGTCATGTTAAATGGCCTATTGTTGTAATGGTTTACTTGTCTCGGAGGATAGTTATACCGTTGCGGGGATACCGCATATGTCAGTTCAGGATAAAAAGGGCGGTTGTTTGACATATTTTGCCGTGGAGGTCGCGGCGGCGGTTGATTTAATGATCTATGCACGTTATGTGCATGGTTCATACGAAAGGACATGTTGTCTAATTTTTGACAGAGATGAAGGGCTTGAGGCAAGGTTGTAGGTTCACGGATGCTAAGGAGTCGTGGTAAGTCGCCATTTAGTCCCCTGATGAATGTATCGAGAGCTTTCTCCCGATATGAGTTCGTCATCGTCCTTATGGTCTCGTCGCCAAGATCCAAGCATGAGATCTTGTCTAAAATAAGCGAAAGGTGTTGGTAAACTTTTTGGTAAAAGGTTGCAATGTCATCTTGTCGTTGAGCCAAGGTGGTCAATTGGTACTCAAGAGTACCAATATCTCTTTTATCCGAATAATGCATCATTAAGCATTTGCGGATTTGAGCCCAGTCTAACGGAGTACTGTAGGACTCCAAAGCGGTATCGGCATCGCCAATTATTTTGTGCCGTATGGTATGTAAAATTGCAAAATACCTAGGAGTGTCTTTCAACTCCTCGTAGGCTTTGAAAATTCTATCTACGCTTTTTCGCCAGGAGCTGAATTCTCCTGGTCGTCCGGAAAATTCCCTAAGACATTTCACCATGTCAGGGATTCTATCTAACTCGTTCGCATTTCGCGCGTTCAGCGATATATTAGGCTCACTAAAATCCCTAATCTCTGGAGTACTCATATTTTTGAGTACTTCCCTCACAATTCTTTCTATACCAGGATGGTTAGAGGTTGACGGGTTGTCTGGGTTAGAATCTCCATATTCTATCCTGAGCTGATTTAATTGCTCCACTAATTCGTCTGCGGTCCCTGGCATTTTCTATTCTTTTTGTTTTTTTTTAACTCCAAGTAAAATTGATCACCTACGAAATTTTTCACTAATAAAAAATCTATTTTTTCCTTTTCTCAGAATTTTTACGAAATATTCTTTTCAAAAATATTAATTTTCTTACTTTCCGCAAATTTTACAAATATATAATTTTTCCACTTTTTTCTTTTTTTTTAAAAATATCAGTTTTTCTTAAATTTTATAAAAATATTTTCCTTTTCCCAGGATTTTTACGAAATATTCTTTTCAAAAATATTAATTTTCTTACTTTCCGCAAATTTTACAAATATATAATTTTTCCAAAAATATCAGTTTTTCCTCAAATTTTATGGAAATATTTTTTCACTCTTACAAATGTTAATTTTTTAATTTCCTCAAAGTTTAAAAATTTTTTTTCACTCTTTAATTCTTTTTCAAATTTTCACTAATTTTTTTTTCACAATATTTTTTTTTATAATTAAGAAATAATATATCTTAAAAGTAATCTCACATTAGGGTCCAGCGCTGCATGTGGATGTTTGTTGGATGCTTCGGTATTCTCCTTTTTCCTGTGGTACTCGGGTCCCTCGGCGTCACTTGTTGTCCCACTTGTCTCTCGCTAATTGTCGCTTTTACTTCACTTTACTCACGACGTTTCGCGTAGCCGTACTTTTTATTTTTCGGGCTTTTATTACTTTTCGCGCGCGGTCCCTGCTCGGGCGCCAGTTAAACTTTTAAATTATATTTAAGGTAAAAAAAATTAATTTAAGTTTAGGGGAGCTATGCTCCTTTATTGAGTTGTGATCAAAACGAACTAAAACTAAAACTTATTTCTACCCTGCTTGTAGCCGCTGCCGCTCGATGACTTTCTCTGCTGCGTTGTTCCCACGGGCGGAGTTGTTTACTTCAACGTGACAAGGTATAATGTTTCCAAAGGTGGGAATACGTTGGCTTTACGTACGGGTGTCCTATTGCCAGACGTATCGTCAGCAGTTTTTGGAAATGTGGGAATTGCAATACGTTGGCTCTGCACGCGCTGCAACGTCAGCGGTTTTGTTTATAACTTTATTTATTGTGTTACGCTAACATATATATAACTGAACATGTCGGCAACATTACAATTTCGCATGATTTAGGAAGTAATTGAGTTGTGACATATAAACGTGAAAAAAATTTTAGTTTGTTTTAGTAAGGAAAACAGCCTTTGCGAGAGTTTGACTTCAAACCAGAATCACTCTATCAACTTATTGGGTATGTACAGTTGTGTTCAAAATTAAAATTAAATTAAATTTTATTCAGTCATTTTTTACCACATATTGTTCAATTCATACAGCCTCTCCATACATTAAAACTTTTTTATTAATATCACAGGGTTTGATTGAAAAGTAATGAGCCTTTTTTTAAAGCAGTTTTATTAAACCTTTTGGCTTATTCAACTAATATTCTTCAAAATAGGACCCTTGAGAAACATTTTTTAAACTCATCCGCCGGAATCGCGTTCAATTCGGCTGTCACAGTTTCTTGGATCGGCTCGATGGAGTCGAAACGCCTCCCCTTCAGTGCATGAAAATCAAATAATATTAGAAAAAGGTGTTTCTAAAGTTGACTCCCCCCGCCAGACATTGGCAAACCTCCGAGTGTATTTTAGCCATGAAAAAGCTCCTCATAAAAGCCATTGGTGTTCGGAGTCGGCTTAAAACTGCACGTCTCTCCATTTGTGGAACAACATCAAGACGCTCATCACAAATAGGAGGAGTAGCTCGGCCAAACACCTTACAGAAATGTACGCGCCAATTATTTATTTTATTTTTATTTGCGTTAGTTTTCGTAATATTTCGTGAATAACCACGATTTTTTATTACTGCTCCGATCTGCGTGGCATGGCATCGCTGAGATCACGACACACTTTCTGTAGAATTCTCTTCCATGTCTCCTAGACTGTGTTCCATAGATCTGTGAAGTTTGATGGTCTACGACCGTCAACACTCTTTTTTTTCTATCCGTACATAGATTTTCTATAGGGTAGAGGTCAGGTGGCTAAGTAGGCCACGACATGTCCTCAACTCCCTTGACCCGAAACCACTCTGTGGCAAATTTACTTGTGTGTTTTGGGTCTTTATATTGCTGGAACAACCACTTCAATGGCATATTCCATTCAGCGTATGGCTGCGTTACAATTTTTAAAATTTCCCCTATGTATCTGCTGAACGATTCTTTGTTTTATCAAGTGAATTAGTCCAACGTCGCTACTTCGTCTTGCCATAAATTCTGACAAATTTTACATTGCATTCGGCGAGAACAAATTCGCGGAAAAAAGTTCCGTTATTTTTGCGTTTGTTCGTATGCATTGTCTACTCATAAATTATGGTAATGGTAATGGTTGCACGGGTTAGGCTGCACTGCGACCAGGATACGCGCCTAATTACTTAATTATAATTATTTAGTATACCGAGGAATCGAACCAGCTCCTTAGGAGGCAGCAATTGTAGGTCTTCCTCCTCTAGTGGGTACGAGCCCAGGATTCTGTGTCTCCTGTGGCTCTGTTGGAACTTAATGTTTCGAGAATGCTTGTTTACCACACGATCAGTGTCTTTTCCAAATGTCTGAAGTGTCAGACAGAAAAAGAAGTAGTCATCCTCGGGTGGTTCAAACTAGTGCAGTCCTAAAAGCCGTTCGCGAAAGATTGCGCAGAAATGCTTAGACAGCAGAAAACCATGTCCAGTGCAATGAATGTGTCGACCAGTTCCATGTCAACTGGTCATCTTTTGACAATGCGCTTGAAGAAAATTAGACTCAACAGATGCAAGCAATGTCTTCCGTGGCACGCGGTCAACGGACATGAAATTATTCTTTTCACAGATTGGACAATTTTCACTGTTGAAGACGTTTTCGATAAACAAAACGGCAAAATCTATGCTAAAACTTGAATCCATTGGACTACAGTTTGTGGTCAGAATTGGAGAACATGCCCTGTTGAAGACTTTAGAGAAATTTGGAAAGTCTCAAACAATCTTTGGTTCGAGCAGCGACGTCAACATCCATGGAAACCGTGCATGCTGCAATAGCTAAAGATTTGAAGGCTTGTGTAAAGGCAAATGGTGACCATTTCGAATGAAACGAAAGTCTTCAAACTTTTTACTCAGAATTTTTGGAAAAATTTTGTATATGCAGTTTTATAGATGATTGCATTTTAGTGCAAGTTGAATAAATTGCAAGTTTCAAGTGGTTCAAATATTGCGTGGATTTTTGACAATTTTTTCTGCGGTGTTGGGTGTTTTCTTCCATTTAAAAAAATATGGAGTGGCTTTAAATGAAGAAAATATTCAAGACTGCGACAAAAAAAAAAATTCTCGAAAATAAGTGTGATGTACTGTACGAAAATTCAATGATCTATAAAACTGCATAACCAAAATTTATCTAAAAATTGTGAGTAGAAAGATGGAAATTTTGATGAAAATTTGCCGAATTTTTACAAATTTTATACAAAGTTCGAAACTTTGCTTTATAAGGTTTTTGTTGTAGTATGAATTATATTTGTATAAAAGAATAATTGAAATTAAAAAGTAAATAAATAAAAGGTCAAAACTGCTCAAAAACCGTTACTTTCTGCTGACGTTGACTGTATTTATAAGGTAGGGGAAAATCCATTATTTTTGCGTAATATTTTTTGCAAATGGTTTGAAACAGTTTTATGGTAGATCTTTAGCTCCTAGGCAATGCTACGACTACAAAAATGCCGGTCAACTTCGATTATATCTCTGGCTTTATTGACATTATCGATATTTTCTTTTACATGAAAATGAATGAACGAAATCGACGAAACCAAAATTGCACGTAATTAGCTGTTGCAGTATCGGCGCTATAAACACCCTTCACAATTTCAGCGCCCTGGGTTACGTTTTCGCCTTTATCAAAGAAAAACTTTAAAATGTACCTAACTGTTTGTTGACTTCCATTGTCAACCCTGTAACTCACAACTGAATGGTACAAATAAAAAACAGCAAAATATTTTTTTTGGTGTAAAATGACACCTTGACAACGAGCATCAACTTTTAAATTGTTTGATCGATACTTTATGAGACATGGATCACTACAGCCATCTACCGAGAAAATAATGGATTTATTTTTCATCAAACTAATATATAAATTGGCGCTTACTACACCGTTTTTGGGTGTTTACCCGAGCTCCTCCTTTTCATAGCAGAAATACACTTGGAGGTTTTCCATTGCCTACCGCGGGCCGAGCACTATTATCATACAAGAAACTTTTTTTTTCATTTGGTGTTTCATGCACGGAGACTCGAATCTGCGCACTTTTGAATGGTAGTGACGCACTAGCCAACCCATTCAACTACGGCAGGCGGACACCCACAAAGTTGGATGATTAATTTTGTGCCACCCTTTATATATATATGTTTAATTATAACTGTTGTTGTTGTAGCAGCATAAACATTCCACTTACATCTATGGGGAATGCAGCTGAAGTGACAGTCCTTCGCCGGATATAAATCCAGGTCGTTCCGGTTACGTAGAACCGAGTGTTTGCCCACCTCTCAGCTGAAAAGGTTATCCACAGCCCTCCATTGGGGGAAAATACAACCGTAATTGGCATTTAAACGATAATATAATATTTAGCTAAACTAAGCGAAAACTGATTTCTAATTCTAACTGTAAAACTCTATGATGCAATTAACCACCAAAATTTCCACACATATGGGCCAACTTAATTCAACTAATTTTGCTACTTTTGTGCTTAACTCTTTATAAATGGATTTCCAATAAGAAACGGATAGGTTTGTGGATCTGAATTAACCACCTTTGCCTTTTATCTTAATACAGCCCGTTTGGATGGTACAAATAAATTGATGCAAAAGCGTAAGGCGGCAACAATGGAAGATTACCTGCAGATAGACGATTGGGAGCCCCCAAAAACTAATGCAAACGGAAAGAAACGCGTACGTATATTAATTATTTTTCTTGTAAAACGTATCGTAAACTGATTTGACAAAAATTATTTTATTTATCCAGGTACGATGGGCGGATATCGAGGAGAAGCGTGCACAGGAAAAGATGCGTGCGATAGGTTTTGTTGTTGGTCAAACAGATTGGAAGCGCATGATGGATCCAAATGCCGGAAATCGTGCGTTAAATAAAACGAAATACATTGAACGAGTCAATAAGAGGCGATAGTTTGTGCGCGTAAAAAATATGCGAAAAGAATGAGGAAGAGGAATTATGCATTACGTACACACAATGGAATGTGTATTTTTCAGAATGTGCTTTTCACTCAATAATCCTTAAATGTTTACTGTAGTGTAGTACAATATAGTAGAGTATTTTTAGAAATGGTACATGTAATCGAACTATATCCATTCATATGATATACACTCGCGGTCAAAATAATAAATACACGACTACTTTTCTTTTTTGCGCCTCCATTATAAAAAATTTCATGCATTCGGTATATGAATAAAATGCACTACAACGTCAAGGGGGAATTTTTTCCTGAAATCAATGAGAATTTCAAGCCAAATCAAATTTGCACTTTATTAAAATTTAATGTGCCATAAAACTTGGTTGCCTTTTAGTTTGAAATCTAGTTGAAATCGTCATGAAAATTTGTCAATTTTTTATAGATCTTTTACAAAGTTTTAAACTTTTGTTTGTTGTAAAATGAACAATGTTTTTATAAAAAGTTAATGAATATTAAAACAAAACAAAAAAAATAATAATAATAAGAGTAAGCAAAACTATTCAAAACATCGTGTATTTATTATTTTGACCATGGGTCTATGTCATATAAGGTAAAATCAGCATTATAAAGCATTTTAAATTTAATTTAAGTATTTTAATTCAGCAATGCTCAACAAATTTAACTTACTGAGCTAAGCGACAAGAACTTCAGTAAAAAATATAACATACTTCCGCGAATGATAAAAAATTGATTTTTGAACCGCATGTATTTTGGTACAGAGCAATGATGAAACACTTATTAAGCGCCTTTGCACCGCAATATAAAAATACCTGCGTGCAATACCTTATGTTAGAGAATACTGTTAAAAAAGAAAAGGAAAATAAATAAATTAAATGCGAAATTCAAAGTTACAAAGCTCATTTTTTTATTAAAAAAGCCAGCGGACACTAAAAAATAATAATACGTAATGCTAAAACAAGATTAACTGCCAAATTCAAGTTTAAGAAAAAAAGCATTCAGGTAATTCAAATTTTGATTTTTGTTCAGTAAAAAAGTGTAACTTAGTTTTGTTGGCCAATAAATCGATATCGACTGCTTCGGAGGTAAGCGCAATTCTTAGCAAATTCAACAAAATATGTATTTGGCATTGATTTCCGTACATCGCTTGCTCGGGGAGTGCAAAAGATCCTGGCATTGACCTGGCTTTAACTGGGTTTTTATATTGGGTATGGGAATATGGCGGCCGCCGTGGCCGAATGAGTTGGTGCGTGACTACCATTCGGAATTCAGAGAGAGAACGTCGGTTCGAATCTCGGTGAAAGATCAAAATTAAGAAAAAGTTTTTTTTTTGGCGGTCGCCCCTCGGCAGGCAATGGCAAACCTCCGAGTGTATTTCTCCCATGAAAAAGCTCCTCATAAAAATATCTGCCATTCGGAGTCGGCTTGAAACTGTAGGTCCCTCCATTTGTGGAACAACATCAAGACGCACACCACAAATAGGAGGAGGAGCTCGGTCAAACACACAAAAAGGGTGTACGCGCCAATTATACCTTCTGCTCAAATATGAACGAGACGTTATGAATAAAACGGTCCGCGGATGACATATGGCAAACATAAATTTTTTGTTTTTTGGTAGGATTGTTATAAGCTTACATGGCAAATTTCAGCGTGATATGTCACATAGTTTGTTTTCTGTACTACTGTAAACAAGTCAAGCTCGAGTGTGTTCTTCGAATTCTCTTTTATGACTTCAATTGTCTCAAAATGTTTTCCACGGAGCGGCAACTTGAGCTTGGGAAACAGGAAAAAGTCACATGGAGCCATATCAGGCGAATACGGTGCTTGCGGAACGATATTAACATTATTTTTGTTCAAATAATCGCGAACAAGACGTGATGTGTGAGCTGGTGCAGTATCGTGATGCAAGAACCATGACTTGTCCCACAATTCCTTCCTTTTAAGACGAATGTTCTCGCGCAAACGCTTTAAAACGTCTAAATAATATTCAGCGTTAACCGATTTTGCGATTTGTGCGATTTTTAAGCACAATTTCCTTTACTTTTCCGATGTTTTCGTCGGTATCTGATGTTGCTGGACGACGTTCATGAGGCAAGTTTTCAACCGATGTACGGCCCTCTTTGAACGATTTGTACCACTGGAAAACACGTGCACGCGATAGAACAGAGTCCCCATAGGTTGTTGCAACGTTTTTAAGGCGTCTGAAGCCGAAATTTTGTTGGAATAACAAAATTTCAAACAAATTCATTGTTCAACTTGAATTTCCATCGTTAAATTCGAAGAACACACTCGAGCTTGACTTGATACTCCTTTTGTGTTCGCTCTAGTAATATACTGCTGATTTGAAGGTGTATGTGGAAGGTTTCGATCGCAGTAGTTGACATTCGTTTGAAGCGTAAAGATACTTTTTTATCTGGCATCAAGAATGTCTACATACGTCCCGAAGAAACAGCATTTGCGGGAAGTCATGCTTCATTATTACATTTTAAAGAAAAGAGCAGCTGAGACATGCGTATATTGATCAATATTTACAGTAATCACGCTCCATCAAATACAACTTGTTAAGAGTGGTTTCGACACTTCCAAAGTGGCAATATCGACGTGAGTGATAAAGATCGCTAAGGGGCACCGAAATTTCGAAAATTCGAAGAAACTCAACTACAACAATTATTGGATGAAGACGCATGTCGAACCCTTGATGATATGTCTAAAGAGTTGGATGTTGGCAGATAAACCGTCGGTAAACGTTTGCACAGGATGGAAATGGGCCAGAAAACAGTCAACTGGGTGCCAGTTCAATTGAAGGAGAGGGATATCGGAAGACGTTTGGTAACGTGAGATGCTTCTTGAACGGTAGAAAAGAAAAGGTTTTCTACATCGCATCGTCATTGGCGATAAAAAATGGATGTATTATGATAACTCTAAGCATCGAAAATGTTGGAGCCTGCCAGGTGAACCAGGTCCATCGACAACGAAAATAAAAATATTCGTGCTTCAAAGGTTATGTTGTGCATCTGGTGAGATCAGAAGGGTATCATTTATTATGAGCTCCTTAAACCATCTGGAACTATCACTGGCGATCGTTACCGACTGCAGCTAATGCGTTTGTATCGAGCTCTCAAAGAAAAACGGCCGGAATGGGCTGGTACTCATAGACATGACAAACTGATTTTGCTGCATGACAACGCCAATCCACACGTTGCTAAATCGGTCCAGAAATATTTAGAGGGACTGAATTGGGAAATCTTGCCCCACCTGCCGTATTCGCTAACGCAAACTAGCTCAATGAATGGACCAAGTCCAAAGAACTCGAATGCCTGAAAGATGGAGTAAAGTTGTAGCTTCCAATGGCACATACTTTACACATACAGTCACAGTCCAGACGCAACATTACAATGTGATTCGACTTGGATATTTGAGTATGCAAGATCAGGGATGGAGTATGGATAATGAAAGCGAGGATGTCCAAGTCGCGTAGGTAATGTTGACAAGATTAAGGTAATATGTAAATGTAAATTATTTAAAATTAAATAAATTTATATGAATTAAAATAAAATAAAATTTTTTTTTTAATTAATATAATATAATATAACTCGCATTGCTATTTATTCGAATTGGGAAATAATAATTGCTATATAAACGTTTGTTGTAATAAAATAATCAGAGGTTAAATTTGTTTACCTTTCGACATAAGGGAAGAGAACAAACGTAAGAATAAAACATGCTAAAGGATTTACTTTGGCCTTTTTTTGTAAAAATGTAATAATTTTCAAGGGCGTAAAACGGAAATAGATATATCGGACAAAACTAATACTAAATTAAAAAATAATATTTATGTTGTATGTTTTATATTTGTATGCCCTCCGTTATTTATGATAACTGATACTAGTCATCGTGGTTTCGAATTTACGAGATTCTCTTGAATATCTTTTTTAAGGTGCAATAGGCTATTAAACTGGGGTCCGCCTTTATGAACTTACTTGCTAAGAATACTACAGAGGTTCTTCATAGGATTTAGGTCTGGACTAACTTCGGACCACTTCAATATTATTTCGGAATATTTTTCGACGCGAAAAACTCCTTTGTACGCTTGGCGTTGTGGTTTGGAGCATTGTCCCGTTGATACCTCCAAGACTCACAGTGAAATCCCTCGCCAAAATTCAATAAAGCAATTAAGACGTAATTTTCTGCGATCATCTTCTCCGAAAGAAAGCAAAATGGGGTCTTGCTACGATAGCTAAAAGCACCTAAGGCTATAAGAGATTCACCGTTTCTAGAGAGACGCATTTGTTGCGGCTCGCGAATATCTCTCCACTACTTCTGACAACCATAAGGCCTATCCGGATAAACTTTTTTCATCGCTAAAAATGATGGATTGCCATTCAACATCCTAGAACTGATAGATTATCGACGAACTCGGTTTAAGCAGTCAATTTTGATATTTTAAATTCGAATCTTCACTCAAAATTTGCTGTATTCTTCTCATCGTAGCATTGAGAGAAAGGCCCATCTAATTTGGTTAGGGCTGATGTTTTTATTGACAACCAGCCGTCTGATCTCTCCCTTACACCAACAGTCAATCTTGGGCTTTTGATCAGTTCTTTTAATTTTTCCATATCCAACACAATTCTTCAAAAACTTGTGGATTGTATTTTATTTCGTTTTACTTTAAGCGCTATTTTGCGAACTGAGACGCCCGATTCACTATAAACTTGAATACTAATGCGCTCCTCGGTAGATAGCTGCGTTCCTCTTGGCATAGTGTCCTAAAAAGTTATTTTTCCCGTCTGAAACTACTCAACTGACCTTGGGGTAGATATGAATCACGTAACTTACGCTCACTAGACTCCATCATCTGAAAAGTGAGAATATTAACACCGTCTGCGAAATTCAAACTTAAAGTTCCGATACATAATACAAAAATTTAAATGCTGCTAAAATAGATGTATTCTTTTCGGAATTTTTTAGTTTTGTGAGAAATTTAGAGCCTTCTAAATTTCTTGTTCACTGTACAGTGTTTCTTTTAAACTCCTGTAAGGAGGAGATCAAATCTCTTGGGTGTGCAGGTAACATTTCTCTGATCTGGGTTCCAGGACATAGGAACATAGAGGGAAAATGAAATTGCTCATGAGCTTGTCAGGAAGGGGACTGAATTGGCCTCAGAGACCTCCTACCCGGTCATCGGCATCCCCCTGACAGTTGTTAAAGAGGAACTGCACAAATTATTTCTCAGGAGAGCGCAGAAAAGATAGAGCTCCATTTCTTCATGTGCTATTTCGAAAACCCTTTGACCCCACTACAACGGAGTACTCAGAATGTCCTTTGGACTCCTCGCCATTAAATTTCCAAACTCGTAGCTGTGTTTGCCGGTCACTGGACGATCTGCACACACGCGGACAAGCTAGTGTTACCATTTAACCCCCATGGGGACCTTTCAGAGAAGGAGACTATTGAGCACTTTCTCTGTAAATGACTATGTTTGGCAGCTAGACGATAAAGATCACGGTTATCCTTTTTTCGACGGCCTGAGGTAGTGCACCAACCTAAATCCCTTCAATCTTCTCCATTATATCAACAGCTCTGGCTGGCTGTAGAGATATACCTGTTGGAGGTCTCATATTGATATCAAAACGGCGCTTTAGTGCTACTTGACGAGTGCCAGACTGACACTTCAACCATTTTACCTACCAACAGTGTTCCTGTATACGCACGCACTTTATAGTTACAAAAATGTCACATGTATCTGCAGCAAAATATTTGAAGAAATCGAAGACCTTCATAAATAAATGGGTGCAACGGTATACCGAAGTTAAAAACGTTGAAGATTTCCACGGACGAATCTAAAAAAATACATCTTCAAAGGAAGATCAAAAGATCATCGATTTCTTTGTGATAAAGTTGAAGCAGTTTGAAGGAAAAGTGGTGTTACAATATACAAAGACGCGACTCGTGGACGTGGACGTACAGAAGACCTCAAATTCTGGAGCACATTGAAAAAAGACTTGCCTGGACTTAGACAAATTTAGAACGGAATTGGGCAAAGGTAATATTCACGCATGAATTTTTCTTTTCAGCAAAGAATTTACAATTTTGAATTTCCGATTTCATTGCGACTATATTACTTCTTAATATGCGCAAAAATTTTAACTATCAACGAAATTTGAAAAATCCCAAAAATTTTGTATGAAAAAAGTAAGAATTGGGAAGAACCTAGTTGCTGGATAAATGTTGCTCGCAGTATGCGAACGCAAAAGTATGCGAACAAAGCTATTAACAAGCCGATGACAACTGTGGATTTTGAAGGCAGGCTGTTGTACTAAATGCTTGTTATGTGGAGAATGTCAGAAGTAACAAAATGTTGAATATTCTCAAAAGAATGTAAACAAAATATATTCACCATCAGAATTCCACCACTTGCCAGGCAAAAAGAATAAACAAAATATATCAACACTCACACATACACATGCGTGTGTTACTGTGTGGGTGAAGCCAATGGCAAACTCTATAAGTGCCGACGTCAAAGGAAACCGTTGACCATAGCGAAGAGCTTGATTTATGTTTACCATCCGGAGAGATCCCCATTTCAGTCGAGTGTGAATTGTCAAATGCAACGTACGAAATCTACTCGGCAACGGCAGCGGCACTCAACCGTACCAAAAACGAAACGCCTCGATGGGGTTGTGCTAATAAATAACAACAATACTAATAAAATTTACTAGCTTAACTAAAAAAAAAGTCACGCATGGCGTAATAACGATTAAGAAATAATAATCGAACTCGTACAATTAATGAAAATTAAATAGTAATTTTGTGTTCTCGAAAATCAATTCGCCACTCGCAACACAACACGCGTTAGTGTAAACAATAATAAAATATTATTAAAAAAGGAGCGAGCATCAAATAGCTTTAGCATTGACTTGACAGTATTTGATAAGGCGGTGCCGTTTGTACATGTTTGGAATCTATAAGGGATTGGCAAGTGCACGTCTCGGATGTGAAAGGATAATGTGGAAGCATGTCTTCCAACTCCGTTGTGTCACTTTCATCTTTTAATATATTATTTTTTACACAGGGTATGTCTACACTGACTCATGCATTTTATATAACTCCCGCACAGCCAGCCTGTGCGTGTGCCTTAAGATATACATCATAAGTAATTGTGTAAGTGTGTGACCGCATGTGTGGATAAAATTTGCGAAAAAAATATTCAATACACCTACATACATACGCATGTATGTGCACAATATTGATGGTGTTATCCGCTGCGAACCGCCGAATCGCGTTGCTTATGCAAGTTGTTGGTATAAGGAAATGCAATTTGTGTTAGGAAGGACATTGATTTTTTAAGGTTAAACTTTGCTTAAATTATATATTAGGCGCAAGTTGCATTGTCCTTTGTGTGTTTTTGGGTAAACTACTAACTATGTGTGCGGACTGGCGTATACGTAACGCACAATCAGTAGGAAGCACCGAGAAAGTAAAAAAAGTATTAGCCGAAGCACTAAACTTTTAGCAAACGCCGAAAAGGGTACAAGGGCAGTGTACGATCAGTGCAGATATTACAAATTAATTGTGTATGACATTTGATATACTAAATATGTATCTATGCGTGTACGAGTATACCTCTGACTGTAGACGCTTTGTCTGTAAAGCAATACCAAAGGGTTTAAATAAAAAAATCACAGCCTAAGTTGGAGTATTCATTCCAATAAATACTTTATTAAATATGCAATAACATAACCAACAAAACTTATCCAGTAGTTTCCTTAATCGCTTCATATTTTTAAAATATATTTAACTGATTTACATATTTTTTTACTATTTTATTATTTTAGTCATTCTGCATACAGCCAGGAAAAATACTGTTTTCCTAATTTTTTTTCTTTGTTCACTCCTTTCGCGAGCATAGGGCCTTGACAAGACTTGTCTTGCGTTGGTTTCGTTAATCTATTTGATTTCAGATAGGGTAGGTGAGTAGCCTGCCGCTATCGTTTAATTATTTTATTTATATATTTAATATTATTTAATTATTTTTTATTTTGGTGGGCGCTTGAGTAATGTTCATAAATGGTGTGTCTTATTTTAGTCACTCTACATGCAACCAGCAAAAGCCGGTTGCTTTACTTAAAATTAAAATTAGAGCTTTAATTTATTACAGCAAAGTACAGAAAGAAATAACTGGTGGGCGTTTTGAATAGTATTTTTGAAAATTGGTATCTCTTAGATACAAACTTCTGAATTGTTTTCAACTGTTTTATTCTCAAGGCTGTATCTTAAGACGGCCTTTTTTAATATGGCATCGTTATTTGTGTCAGTCGTACAGTGAGAGCAGTTGCTCTTAACTCGGTCGCGTAAAATTTGTACATGGGTGTTGTACTGGTCGGAATTAAATTCCGTTGAAAGAGCAGTGATACATAACTTTTAAGATTATGAAGGATAAACAAAACTTATTAATTCTATAAATAAATACAGAATATAACTATTATTGGAACCTTGCTTTGGTCACTGAGAGTAGACCGGAATGGTTGATGATGACTGAGAGTAGACACGCAACCGCAAAGGGGTAATATTTCAAATATAAAGAATTGGAATGATTTCCTTTCGCTTTTATTTTTTTAAATTTCTAATATGCCGAAATTAGCATCTGGCCGTGGTTATCTTTAAAGTTGCCCAATAGTCTTAGTTACTAGTGCCTTCTCGCAATATAATATAATTATTTATAATCGCCATCGTGGGAATGTAAAATATTACTCAGTTTGTCTAGTCTACTGGTTTTTAAGTTAATTTAAGGTTTAGCTAACCACTAGCACAGCTTTCCATATAAGAGGATGGGCAAAATGTTAACTTAAGTTACGTAAGTTAAGTCTAAACTAACGGAGCTTTTACTCACGCGTTTACACGGACGCCGAACTCCCACCGCACACTACTGAAACGGTCAACGTTTCGGCGAGTTGTGCAAATTATTTTCTTGCCTGTAAGTATGCAATTAATTTGCCGAGCACATGCCTGCACCTCTCAAATCGCAAATAGAGCAACATATTGAGAGGTTACTTTGCTTGCGTGTTATAACCATTAACGCAACTTAATGAATCCGGTTCCTCCCACATGAGATCAATACGATTCACAGAGTCGTCAAGCCCTCAAACTTATTATAATATTTTTGGATAAAATGTAGTTAGTCGCTCCATATTAGTAAGCGCTAACAAACTACGTAAATTTTCAGTTTCAAAAAATATCATTCACTCTCTCGTCTCTACAACGGTTTCCCACTCTCCATATATTAATCCCACCATTTCGTGGTGATATGTAATGGCTCCAAGATAATGCGAAATTAAAACTTTAAGTTTTTCATTTTTTCATAGGTGATACGATACGACGTGCTACTGATGAAAGTTTTCAGGCATTGTGTCGAAACGTCATCGAAAATTCAAACAGATTTGCAGGAACAGTCTATAATAACTAATAACCTTCATTGAAGAAGAGAATATCCCATTAAATATAACTTATTTATAAGTTATTAAATTTTTATTTGTTCTTTTTTTTTTTTTGCTAGGCATAGCCGTAAGTCCTGAAGTTGACTTCAGTCAACGAAACAAACTAAAATAAAAAAAATCGCTAATAAAATTCGTTAATACGTTTAATATTGTCGTTTTGAAAACTTCTATTGCCTGAATCGGTTTTTGCGTTTGCATTTTGCAAATTGCTATTCTAAATCATCAATAATTTTACCAAATTCAATGTGGACAAAATCCTGAAACATATTTCAAAACAGTATCGAAACCGCAATATGACCTTTTTGACTATTAAACAGCTATTGTTGTTACTTCTAGAAATAACTGAATTCATAAAGTCATATTTAGGGTTGGGAAAACAACTTTGCGGAGAAGAATACGGAAGAAACACACAAAAATTTACATCCCTTTTTTTCTTACACCAAGCGGTTTTTGAATGTTTTACATTTAACACTAAACCTACCATGGACGGGTCGAATGACCCATTTTAAACTATTTGTCAGAAGTTCTTAGAAATAACATTATTAAATCGCCGTTTGGCTTCACGACTTTTAATAAAAAATACATCGAATGTATTATATTTTTCAAGATTTACTCTTCTCTTGCTAATTGTTTTACCGAGAAATATATGTGACGTTAATAATGTATATAATATTTTTAAGACGGGTCATTTGACCCACTTTGGTAGGAATAGGAATACATAAAATATCGGTAGGTTTAGTGTTAAAAACATAGGCCTATAAGTTTATTTTTCTTTACTCTTGTTACAATGTGTATTTTTTCATGTTATTTTTAGTGCACAAAATCTTCATTATTTTTATTTTTTTGGTTTTTCTTCTCTGTTTTGTTTGTACAAAAGAAACGAAAATAAGTGGCTTGTCAAGGTGAAACCCTTTAAGTATCCCCTAAAGGCAGATGTAAGTTTTTTTACTGTTGTTTTGTCCACAGGCTTTGTTTTCTCATTTTTACGCTAAAGAACGTACAATCATCTAAACGTAAACACATATTTCCCGCCTTGCGAATAATTTGGAGCTCACCTGCCATTGCTGACTTGTTTACATCTGTACGAGGGGCATCTGATAAATGCGTGGCGTAAGATACTTAATGAAGGAAATTAGTTGGATTTATATATTTCAACTTTCACCCGAGTGAGAAACCCTTTTCCTATACATACGAGTAGATGTGCAAATAATGGTTTTAATTGGTTGAACAAAATATTCTCTATTTTACCCTTTTAAATGACTGCCTACCCACCCATTCATCTCTTCGTCGTTGGAATTTTTCCTTCTCCTACGTAGGAAAATTAATACGGATACAGCATATAGAGTTCGGATTGAAAATTTCGTTAATAAAATAACAGAATTTTTGTATAGAAAAATACTTTTCTTTATGTTTAGCCTATATACATACATATATAAATTTTCATTTTTATTTTTCGAATAACTGAACTATTAAACCAAATATTTGTACATAACAAATGCTACAAAAATAAGCTAAACGGTCCAATGTGAATTCATATAAGTATCTACATTTGTGTGCTGAGTAATGACGGCAGGCAATATATATCGGGTGTTTTTTTTAAGAGCTGGAGAACTGTAAATGATAATAAAACCAGAAATATTGGTGGAATGATTCTTTTATTAAAATCGGGTAGATAATTTCATGGCATTCCACCGCTGCTATGACTTGCATAGTCCATTCGATCAGTCCAATTTTTGACCGTTTTTCACAATAAAACTGGGCGTATGGCTTGAATCAACCAAATGTCGTCGATGTTTAACTGATTAATTTTTGCAAACAATTTCAATCAGCATGGCTCGATAGCGTTCGCCATTCACTGTAGCAAGGAAGAAATAAAAAATAAAACCTGTGGATAAAACCACAGTAAAAAACTTACGTCTGCCTGTAGGAGATACTTAAAGGGTTTCATCTTGACGAGCCACTTATGTATATTCGTTTCTTTTGAAATGAGGACCGCTGATGCCGCCAGTGTTCTATGAACTTCGAGAATAGATTTTTGTTTTTTTTTTTCAAAGTAAATTTGCACAATTTAGAAGCGTTGTTATGGCGTCATGATGACTTGCCAAAAAGTCAGAAAACAGAACACAAATCTCAACACAGTTTACCATTCTCCGTTGTCCAACCTTAGTTATCGATATCAGTAGTTCTCATGCATATCCGATCGAAAAAGTTCCTATGAGACTCCTAAAGAAGACGCGAAATTGTGTAGAAACGCGCAGGAGAATAAATAAACGCTAAATACCCAAGTCAGTACACATACGCACTTGATCAAGAGAACAAAAAATCAACACAATTTTTAAGTAATAACTTCAAGCATTTTGTTATTTTGCCACACAATATTTCTTTCGAACTGTTTAGTCTTCAAATGTTTGATACTAAAGTGAATGCTGCGTCTGGAATATATTACTTTGTTAGGTGACACATATTTGTTGTTTATTCAAATGTTTCCATTTCATTCTCTAATATAAAAATGTTTGACGTCAATCAAAAACTGAATTTAGATTCTTTAACGCCGCCTCGATATTCAACGTCCATGTATTTTCGGTAGAAATTTCTCTTCGCAGACTTAACTTACTAATTAAAAACCCCTACCGTCATCTCCATGTGCGAATGCATTTCATGAATTTTGTTTGAACTTGAAGACTAGTTAAGTTTGGGCGTACACTGTTATTCTGACTCCTCCACTAAATTGTCTTCTGATGCGGTATATATGTTTAGCTCTAAGGATATCTATGTCAAGCCATCAGTTGTAACATTTAGCGTCTTATCAAGAAGTTCTATGCTTCATGTTGAAATTTTCGAAATCAATTTATTTATTAAAAAATAAAATAAAACAATTAGACGCCTAATGTTACGAAAAAAATATTCAAATGTACCTTCATTTTTTGAATACTTTTTGGGGGTAATGACTTTCATACGTATTGACATAATATTTATACTTGCCGAATGCTGGCGTTGTCAGTGTGTAGCACACTTGTTTAAATACACTTTGATTCTGGCTTAGCTATCTATAGCCAGATGTAAACCAGAAACAGCTGTTGGAGTTGACTCTATTGCGGTGCAAGCAAGGCGCATTCATTAAAGTTGATGACACTAGACCAAAAACAATGTTTCGTGCGTTTGAATGTCACAGCAAAGAATTGGCAAAGTAGAAAATAAAGAATGAATTCGCCTTGTTTCGTTCTGTGCTGACAGCCACATGGACGCGGCGAAAGAAAAATAGCAAATCAGCTGATTTACCGACATCACCTTTAATCGATTCTCCTTTTGTGCAAGTACTTGATAATTCTGGAACTTAATATACATATCTCTTAACTGCCCAAGTTCTTTGTAGAAATAGACTATTATATGAAAATGGGAGCGAATGTTTGGTAAATAGACTGCAAAAATGAAAAAGCAAAATGTATCAGTTCAGATAGATTGAATGAAATATTTTGCGACCCCGAAGTTTCCGCTTAGATAAGCTGAAATCTTTTATTAGTCAAACGAATCTCTTATTTAATTCATACTTCTGGATTCTGGACTAAGTAACCATATCAAACGAAGAGTTTTGCTTCCGGAAAGCACAATAAATCCATTTTGATCAAAATATTCCATAAAAGTTAGGCCACTGACTGGTTTAATTTTAAATTGGCATGTTACTTTGATACTGATAGTAATTTCGGGCTCAACAAAAAGCAGAGTAACTCAGTACCGTATACAAGGTGGCACAAAATTAATCACCCTAACGAAAGTTTTCTAATTTTTGGAAATGGCGTCATACGCAAATCATATTTGACACGTGTGAACTAAACAGCTGCAGTATACAAACAGACCAGTAATGATGAAAGTAAAAATAAAGATTGAAAATAAAAATGAAATAAAGATTTCCATCACTCAAAATTATTTTTTTTCATTTAGTAAAGAATTTATTCAAAACAAAAGTGCAGTATAGAAACATACAAGCAATGGAGCGCATAAAGGTTAAAATAAAGATTTCCATCACTTCGATTAATTTTTTTTTATTTGGTAAGAAAGTTACTTAAAACCAAAATTGGATGATTAATTTTGCGCCGGCTTGTATATGCTGATCGTGAGCTGGCAAAAAGTCCACTTCAAGGAAAAGCGGTTCGGAGGAGAAACAAGCCCTGAAAATCGCAAAAGATTGCAGTTTTTCTCGGACTTATATTTACGAGGTCTCTTCTTTTCGCCAAGCGTGGCGAATAAATGAAGCAACTGGTATAAATAAACATATCTTGGCAGCGCTGGAATAGAGCTGCCTAAAACCACATTTATTTGTAAGATAACGAATTTTACCAGTTTAATGAGGTATAACTGTACTCGTTAGCTTCGAGGCTTTCTCGATGACTATGCTGTTGCTTTCATATGCAAATTTTTGGTCAAGTGAGCTGAGCAGAGAAATGGCGAATAGAAGATGTGTACAATTATATTTTCGGCCGGCGTGGCCGAATTGGTGGGTAAGAGGCAACCGATAGCCTAATAACCTAATAGCCCCTCAGTAGGCATTGACAAACCTCTGAGTGCATTTCAGTCATGGAGGGTATAAAACTGTACGACAATTTCAAGACGTTAGCCATAAATTGCAGGTGGAGTTCAACCAAATAACTAAAGAAGGATGTTATGTGCATATCTGTGTTTCTTTGGTAAAACAACTTATGGGACTTCAACAGGTTTTGCTTTATAATCAATAAATTCTGATCTACTATAGACCAATTTAGTATTATAAGTATATTCTACTTTTACTAAGATGGCTACTCAAGCTACGGCTATGAATGATGAACTGATTTAGTGCTTCACAGAATAAAAGTGTTAAGTCTACTTAAGTTGTTTTACCAAATGTACATAGATATTTATGTACATATATAGTAGTCGTTTATTGTTGAGTATTTCTATTTAGTTTGACATCCGCACACTTTAAGATGCTGTTAACCCTCCGCTTCAGTTGCGGCCACTCGCTCGAATGTATTTATTACAGTTAGCTAAATGGTTCATATTTACTGCATTACTGACAATTTCTCTAAATTTGAATATTTCATTGTTTAGGTAGTGATTTATCTGCACTTGCACAAATCTTTAATAGCTACAAAAGATTTACTCACGCGAATAAGTACACTAAAGGCGCTTTCAGACATTTACCTTGCCATGCTTGCTTTCAGCAAGTCTAAGCATGTAATGCACTTTACAAAAGTTTCTTTGCATAAAAAAATTTATATATAAAATAGCACATTATTTACATCCACAATTTCATTAATAATAATATTCTTTTAAATTCTTTTTAAAATTCCAAAAATTAACAAAAATCAATTGTTTCAGAATTCGGTTTTATTCGAAAGCATTGCGTTTATTTATTCAAAACGATGCCATTCTTGTGGCTGTCCCGGCTGGCTCCGCAGTAGCGCACTCTGTTAACTTAGTGTTCCAAGACCATTGTGGCGGTTGCTGCCATAAAAACTCCAACGGCGTCAAACCGTAACTCAAAGCAAGCCTTTTGACATCGCTGAGACGGTTAACAACACGATTACCAAACTCGGAGCGCAAAAGATCGAATAGGGGCATAGGCTATGTGGAGTGAGGCCCAAGCTGCTGGTATCAAAGATCGTTCAAGTCGATGTCTCTGTAGCGCCCACCGTTGACTGAAATGCAGTATTTCCACAAAAAAAGCAAAAAAAAAAAAAGCCAATGGTGCCACTGCTGCAAAATCCATACTCAACTGTCACTCTCTGAGGATGCATTGGCTTCTCGACTAACGGAGATATTATATAATATCGATTTGCTAATGATTTTTATGTGTTTAAAAAAATACACTATATTGACCACCCTGTATTTTAATATTTTACCATATAAACCCCACTACCTAACACTCCATACTTTGAAAGAATATGGTTTGATACCAACTCATTAGAAATTATGTAACACCCTGTCCATACCAGGGACCGGCCATGGACTGAAAAATCGTCAACCAGATGGTTTATATCCAAGGATGATACATTACCAGATTTGCTATTTAGCTGTGATAAAAAAGGAAATTGTGAGGGGAACTTTGGCTGACACATCACTTCGGAGATTCACCCGAATTCTTCACGATCATTTCACTCGTCCAATCAGTCTTTGTTCAGATAGCAACCAATCAACATGAGTGAAGGTTGGATGGATTTGTTGTTCGTATATCTCTAACACAATCTTATAGCTAGTCGAATTCTTCACGATCATTTCACATGTATTCACACACCCGTCCAATCAGTCGTTATTCATATAGCAATGAAGTGTCATTGGTTGGTTTTTTTTGTGTATCACTAACACAAGCTAAATTTTGTTAAACATATCCCGAGTCAGGCCAGCCCATCAGCTGATTCTGTCAAATTCGCTATAGCCGAATAAAAAAATCTTTTCACCATGGTTTATACCGGTAGTTTCAGCTCAATATACTCGTCTTGCTTTCGATACACGTAATTAACATTTACATTTGCTAGGCAGTAGGCCAACGCCTACATTTCAAAACACTTGCAGGTGACATCAAAAAAGAAATCATTTACTCCTGAACGCCGTTCGCGTTGTCTACAAAATTATAATGGCATTGCTTCACTGATCACAAAACAATTGAAAAGAAGACAAAAATGGATTATCACAGGATTGAAAATAATATAAAGCAGAGAGGGCATATACCCCTTTAGAGGCGTATCGGCACCCACGTCATTGCTGGCAGTTATGACTTCGAGGTTGTAAGCGACTTCATGTATCTTGGAACCAGTATTAATACCGATAATCCAATGAAGGCAATTGAGTAGTAAAGTCGACAAACAAAACTAACTCTGTATAAGGTTCTCACCATGTTCATCCTATCGTATGACGCAGAAGCTTGAACAATGACAACATCCGATGAGGTGTTACTTGGAGTGTTTGAGGGAAAGATTCTGAGGAAGATTTTTGGACCTTTGCACGTTGGTGACAGCGAATATCGTAGGCGATGCAACGTCAAGCTGTATGAGCTTAACGACGACATAAACAGTGCAGCGAACAAAGATCCAGCGGATCCAGACCCAACTAAAGAAAGTCACTTTATCCGAATCGATACAAGCGGTCCGGCTCTGAAAGTATTCGATGCGGTACCAGCTGGTGGTATAAAAGGAAGTGATAGTCCTTCTCTGCGTTGAAACGATCAGGTGGGGAAGGTATTGGCTTGACTAGGTGTTTCCAACTGGCACCGAAAATTTCTTGGTATTCCGTAGCAAATTATAATATGTTCTCTCAAAAAAAAAAAAATAATAATAATAATAGTAATAATAAAAAAAAGACGTAATGAACACCCAGCATAAAGCTAGGATATTGAAACTAACTTTTCAAATCTGTAGGCTTTCTGATAATTGCACTCGGATTATGCAATTTTCATTTCGAGTTTGATAGGCGAAAAACCGATGCATATCAAACTACATACTTTTCGGGTGTAGACAGCAAATAATTTCACAATTCACTTTCTTTGCCATGTTTGATCACACCTTTAGGGACACACGTAACCAAACGCCCAAGCATTTTAGTGCACATCTTACATCTCCTCAGTGCCAATGTCATGCAACAAATTTTGTTCACTTCCTTTTTCTGCCAACTTCCGCAACCATCATACACTTTGCACATTTTGCTTATGACCTTTACATGCTTTTCCATCCCTAAATATTTGCACTTCTGTTTGTATGTTTGCACGACTACGAGTATGTGCATAAGTGTTGATCTTTCCTGCTTATGTGTTTTGTTCTTTTATTAACTTTCGTCCAAGTACGAGTATTGGCCATACACAGGCGCACACAATGATCGGGCTAACACTTTAAGTTCGCACACTGAATGCGGACAATGTACAATACGGCCTTCTAATGCATACACACATACATATGTACATATATTTGTTTAGCTGTCGTTCGCAATGCTCATTTTATTGATAGGGCAGCAAAGGACTTACACAAATACAAATGTATATATGGATGTCTGAATGTATGCATGCACAAATCAACACAAGCATACAAATGCACAAGTGCATGCATACATATGTATATGAGTGGGTAAGCGCCCGAGCATACATGTAAATATGTATATTGTGTTAGTGGTGTTTACTTGTGTGTCTTAAGTATTTGCATGCAAATAGAAATGCGTGCATATGAAACGTTGTAATGTCAAGGGCATACGAGTATACAGTTGTTGCTATTTGCTGTTACTGACTTGCCTTTCTCGGACACTTGAAGCATAAGTAAACGAAAGGGTTGAAGTTGTACGTTGCCATGAAATCTTGAGTGTTTGCAGAAAAACAAAACGAACATTTAGTTCATTCTTGAATTAAAGCCAAAATTAACGAAAATTAAAAAAATAATTTTAAATTTGAATTTTGGTTTTGAATAACGCTTTGGTTATCAGATATAATTTTGTTTTTTTTTCAACTCTATCAAAATTCATTAGGGCTCGCCTTAATGCATTTGACTCCTTTATTTCATCATAAAAAATCAATCACCCAGAAAATAGTGACCGAAGAAATTGTTCAGGAAGTCCACAACTTAGTCGGAAGTCGAAAACTGGAAAATTGTGGCAAATAGCAGAAGATTAACAGAATGGCAAAATAATAAATTGGAGAGGCTTTACATGAATATTTGCACATAAAAATAATTAGTGAGTGTTGGGAGAACTCGATAAGTTGCGATAATCGGAGAATTGTAAAAATTTTTGAAATATGTTGATGGAACCTGTATTCGTTAGTATGATTCTAATTCCAAGCATGAGTACGGTGGATAAGTGAGTGAGTGAGATACGGTGGATAAAAAATGGGAGAAAGGTCGTCAAATAAATTGAAAATGGAAAAAACGGTGCAGAAGATTATGGCTATAATATTCTGAGATAACGAAGACACTTAATTAATTGATTTCATCCCAATAGTTCTACGAGAATTTTAATTGTTGCAAAAAATGTAAGTAAAACGTTCTATTTTGGGCGGCCGCCTTAGCCGAATGGGTTGGTGCGTAATTACCATTCGGAATTCACAGAGAGAACATTGGTTCGAATCTCGGTGAAACCAAAATTAATAAAAACATTTTTCTAATAGCGGTCGCCCCTCGGCAGGCAATGGCAAACCTCCGAGTGTATTTCTACCATGAAACTGTAGGTCCCTCCATTTGTGGAACAACATCAAGACGCACACCACAAATAGGAGGAGGAGCTCGGACAAACACCCAAAAAGGGTGTACGCGCCAATTATATATATATATAATATATATAATTTGTGCCAGTGTTGAACTTTTCTTGTTCTATTCTCGTATGAAATACAAAACATTATCTCAGAGCGTACGGAAATATTTTCGTAACGTTGACATATAATAAGGTGATATTTTTGTCAAGCAGAGAAAACGCTATAAGTGTGGCACGTGAGGCACTGGTGCACTGGGACTTGGAAAGTTGGCACGCGGAGTGCTGCAGCAAAAATATGCCATCCATACTACAGTCCGGGCATGACTTCCAGTAGATTTTCTATTTTTAAATTTGCAAAGGTACTTAGGAGACAAGAATTTACAGACAACAGGGGAATGAAGGCGTCCGTAGAATACCCATTTTGAAGATAAATATTTTTCAACGGCATAAAGACATTATATTCAAGATATGAAAAGAGAGATTATGTTCAAAAATAAGTAACATAACATAATCTAAGGGCGCTCTTAGTGAATGATAATCAGTATTCTTCATGAAATATCAAAAGCTGCAATTGCAAAAAGCATTTGGTTACGTATACGCAGTGGAGGCTGAGGGAAGACGTACTAAAAGCATCGTACCAATTTGGAATTCTTACTTATTTTAAATACCCAAGATCAACCTTTAATTTCTGATAGAAAAATAAGATTCAGCACGAAAATATTTTATTTTAACTTAAATCTTTAGGTAAGTTATAAGATTTTGTTGTTAATTAAAGAATATTCGGAAAATATGCTAGTTTTCTAAGCACGAGACATCTTCATAGTTTGTAGCAGTTTATCTTCTCTGGTCTAACCAGGAGAACCATTATGTTCTGCTTAGAAAATTTGACAACCAAATGTAATATATAAAAATTTAACAACAACACTGCACTTGTGTCATAGTTAATAATTTTTTTTTGAGTCAGCGTGTAATGATCTTAATGCACGTTAATCTTACAAGAAAAACGTTTCAATGGTTAACTCGAGTGTCATCCAACAGATGAGTATATGCACGCATACATAGGTACATACAAACATGCCACTTGTGAGAAGCATACCACAATATTAGCAGCAGTGAAAGCAAAATAAGCACATAAGCGACAAGAAAAGTAGTTGAAACAAATTAACCCCAAACATGTGTATGTGCAATAATGGCACTGCCGCGCACTCTGGCTGTAGGAAAACGAATTTTACAAGAAATACATATTTCTGAGAACTTTTTTGGGGTCCGGTTTACTTTGCGTCATTTATAAACGATCAAATGCGCTAACAACTATTTACAACGGGACACCCATACATGTGTCCATCATCTAAAATCTGTAGTAGCTGCTAATTTGGTATTTGCTATATTCCGTCATTAGCCTCCTTCCTACTTTTCCACTTACGCTTGGCCTATCTTATATAATATTTACCCCACTCGACCTTTTCAGATGTCCCAGGTGAGGTTATTAAATAAGGATACTGAAGCAGTAAAATACTTTATTTTAATTGCATTTTTATTTACTTATTAGCACCTTCCGCTCCATGTGAATCTTCGAACAGTGTTGGAAATATAATATATACAAGTTGCTCAGCAAAAAATCCGGCGGCAAATAAAGCGGATTGTCCAACTCAGAGATACTTCACTAGGCTAGAAACCTCTTCACAAATTATGCACTATAAGCCGGTGCAATGTCTGGGTGGAGAATTCATGATTTGTTCTTCCATATATATTCTTGCCTTTTCTGGCGCATGGTTTATCATTTTATTTGCGAGCGGATCGCTGCATCTTTCAACGGGCTAAGATTAGGTTAGCTTTTTGTGGCAGTTGGCTAGAGTAGCCAACTCACTTACACCAGGTAGGTTCGTTGTGGTACCACTGTGTAACACGGGAAACTTACTGCTTATTTATCATGGAACCATTTAGACTCTCTTATGAAGTGTAGGATAGGTGTTATACCAACACAAGATAGTTCCGTAAGAGATTCAAAATGGTATTTTTCTAACCACCTTTTTCTATTTCTAGCTAAGACTGGACAATTGCAGAAGAAGTGTTTTACTGCTTTTTCCTCTTTCTCGTCTCTACAACTTCTGCAGTATTTATGAGAAAATACTCCTAGTCTACAAGAGTGCCTACCTAACAGCCAATGGCCGGTGACACAAGCCACGACGAGATGTTCTCTCTTGAGAGATTGAGCAATTCTCCTGATCTTTTCTTAACTATTCGTGCCCGAATTAGCCTGGTTGTATAGCACAAATATTTTCTTCTCTTCATGACCTCCTCCTGGATAATATTATTTTTAACACACTTTTATTAGGTCGGGTTGTATGTATGTATGTATGTAACGGAATATTTGAGCTTAATTTTCACGGGCTTCTAATCATCTGATCGACTTGAAATTTTGCACACCTATCAAGGACCGATGACAATGCAATAATTTGAAAAAAGTTTTCCATTATCCTTATTGGGATTGCCAGGATTAATATTTTCTTTTTTTACCTGTGGGCAAAAAGTAAGGTGAATTTGGTTGTAAAATGAAAAATCTTTATTTATTCTTGTAAGTCAATTTAATCCCCTTTAAAATAATGCCCTCTCGATGAAATACACTTATACCAACGATTTTTCCAATCCCCGAAACATGCCAAATCGTCCATTTCCGGTATAGCCATCAGCACCTTCTTCGATTCAACTTTTATCTCCTCAATCGACTCGAAAAGCGTTCCCCGTAGTGGTCTCTTGAGTTTTGGGAATAGCCAGAAGTCACACTGAGCCAAATCAGGCGAATACGGTGGTTGCGGAACGATATGCGTGAAATTTTTGGCGAAATAGTCACGAAGAACGAGTGTAGTGTGCGACATGTGAGATAAATTTTCCATTATCCTTATTAGGATTGCCAGGATTAATATTTTATTTTTTTAGCACTTTTATTAGCTTTTATTAGCTCGGGTTGTATGTATGAATGACTGTAACGGAATCTTTGAGCTTAATTTTCACTGGCTTCTAAAAATCTGATCGACTCGGAACACACAACATAGATGACTAGATGGGAAACTCTTTTTCTCGTGAGAGCGCTGAAAAATGTACATTTTTCATAACATTTGCCAATATTGCCATACCGGTAGAAACATGAATTGGGTATTTTTTTAAACAAAAATTGAGAATTTTTAGTTTCCACACCACTATTGAGGTTAGTATTTAGTGTGCGGTTGTGTAATAGTATATTACTCGTAAACACCTACATATACTTAAAATAAAAAATAGTTAAAAAAAACTAAAAAACACGCTTTTATTGCTAATCGAACTAAAAAGTAGAAAATAAATTTTAATGACAAAGGGACCTATAATGAAGTAATAGCAATAGCAAATCGAAGGATCAGTCATAGTCAACTACCTCAGAACAGAATTATAACAAAAATTAAGATACAAATAGAGTAATTCAAATTAGAGTTAAAAGCGTGGGATGCATTTTGCTTCACTTTCATAACCTTCTGTACATAGGTAGTTGCCAATAGAATGATTGTAATATTTACTATATCAAGCATCCCACGCATTTAACTCTAATTTGAATGACTCTATTTGTATCTTAATTTTTGTTATAATTCTGTTCTGCAGCCGGCTTAAAACTGTAGGTCCCTCCATTTGTGGAACAACATCAATACGCACAGCACCACAAATAGGAGGAGGAGCTCGGCCAAACACCCAAGAAGGATGTTCGCGCCAATTATATATACATCCAGCGCTGCCAAGATATGTTCATTTATACCAGTTGCTTCATCTATTCGCTATTTGTTCACGATTGGCGAAACGAACAGGCCTAATATAAAATTAATGTGAAGGTGAATATGTAGATGGGGATAAAGTTGAATATAAGAATAAAAATAAAGCGAAAAATAATAATAGTAATAAGATAAAGAGCAGGATAGAAATAGAGAAAAAGATGGAGATAGAAAGAGGATAGAGAAAAATGTAAAGGCAGTTCTGCTCTATGCCTTTGAAACATGGTGTCTCTCAGCGGAAATTGAACAAAAGCTTCCAGTATTTGTGAGCCGCTGCCTAAGGCGCATTCTACGTACTTAGTGGCCAGACAAGTGGATATCCAAAATTGAATTGCATAGGCGATTCCATTAAAAACCTATTGTAAATGAAATCTAGGAACGCAAATGGAGATGGACTGGCTATATCTTGCGGAAGATAGATTGCGAGATTTGCACCTCGACCTCATGGTCTTTTGTGCCCTCTGCTCATCACAGTATCTCATTCAGAGCCAGTTCCCTTATTAAAGTCAGGATAGAGCTGGGAAGACGGCACTGAAGGCAGCAGACAAGCAATGGACTGGAGACCGAGGGAGAGACCGCATAGGGGAGGAATTTATAATCGTGGATAAACCCCGCACTTGGCAGGAGGTGAAAACTGAAATGGAAAAATTTTACTTTCACCCTATGCTTCGCAACTTAGATCAAGGAATGAAGATGATGATAAAAAAGACCACTAAAAAAGAACACCAGTAATTAATAAAATTAACCTTTTGTAAGAGTTCCTAAGCCTAATATGACTTAATATATTGAAATATTTTATGCTTTCCATACAGGAGGTAATAACGTTAGCCAAATTCGGAATAGAAACATCTTTCAGAAATACTTGAAATTATTCGTTGTTTCTATTATTCTGCACATCACTGTATATCCGACTCAGAAGGATATGCAACAGGAACTCGCCTGGTACTAGTGCTGAGACATTAATTTGTTTCGCTAAATCTGAGGTTCTCTGTCTTATGTGTAAATACATTTATGCTTAGGAACACATTCGTATTTGCTCATGGGTACCACATCCATATATGAAAGTAAATATGATAATCAGCTAAATACACATGCGCATACTCACATATACATATTTATATAGTGTAAACCCAGCTGTACAGCAATAAGTGTGTATTAGGAAATAAATAGGAAATGACATACGGCTGCCACACTTCCACCTCCACCTACAATTATGGGCAGAAGCATGAAAAATGCAACAAATTGTCAACGCCAGAATAAACCAAAAGGACGACGGAGGACTCGTATGTAGACACACTTTCTGCAGTCGTATTCACTTTGTCAGCTGACAAAAGTGAGAAGAGAAAGATTGAATGGAATTTTTAATGCGCGCACATACTGCACACGTCCCGCACACGTTTTAGACCTTACGTGCGTCTCATCGCTGTGCTCCTCACATTCTTCACAAAGATTTGCATACTTTGGATTGAGATGCGCATACAAATGCTACGAATTTGGGCTATGGCAAAAAGTTGAATTTTGTGATGGCGTTATTATTGTTGCTGTAGTGGTTGAAGTCATTATTATTGTTTCAATTGTCTTTTCTGGGCTGTTGTTTTCTAGGCAGCCTTGCGCGCCAAATGCATGGTCAAGTGCATACCGTTTGGGTGACGTTGTATATTTGCATACATTTGATTTAATCCCGAGTGTATGTTTCTTCTAAAGGAGCTAAACACCATCAGTATTGCATTAGAAACGGGAATTAATCTGTTAGCCAATGTTAAATTGTAAATGAGCTATAAAGCGGCAATTAAAAATCTCATTAGAATTACAATTGCCAATGAATAAATTCTCGCATAGTATCATAGTATCTACTCTTCACGGTTGAGTTACTGTTTGCGGGATGGCATATACGAGTATGAGCCGTTTTCTTTGAAAGTACTGTATGTCCATTTTCACAAAAAATTAGTTAATGCTAAAAATTAATACAATTTCAATGAACTTTTTATTTATAAACTTTTTCCAAAAAAACCTGTTGAAATTTTCATTGCTTTTATCATTACAAATTTTCGTAGTTAATGAAGTTACAAATATAATTACTTTGAAAATGGTGTAAGTCCAGTTTCCTCAAAGACAGAAAGCAGAAAGAGAAAGAAGCAGACAGGTGGAAAAAGAAAGCAGGGGCTTTGGATTAGAGGTTGACGGCCAACAGTGGCTAATTACTTTCGTATTAATCGCTTCAAGCTACTGATGAATTTCACCAGTTGATCGATATTTACGTCCACAATATCCGCCAGTGTAGCAAAAAAGTGAGAGCCCAATGTCAAAATCTTTGCCCGACGAGAGCAGAGCAGTGAAGAAGAAGGTGCTGAGATGATTCCACTTCGTCCTCCAGACAGTTTCTGCAGAAAGAGCTTTAAGCAATCCCAAGTCTCACAAGAGGTTAACGAGTGGTGTGAAAATGGCTCTCCGCTCCGAAACGAGTTCGTGTCCAGAAATCGGCCAAGAAGGTGTTAGCATCAGATACGAAAGGAACTTTGTTTGTGGATTACTTGCAAACTAGTAAAACAATAAATTCTGAATATAATTGTAACCTTTTAGACCAGCTGAAGCAAAAAATTCTTAAAAAAATACGCAATTTGCAAAAAACAAAAATTCTTTTTCATCAGAGCACTACATCGTGTCACAGGAGCATTTTGACAATGGCTAAAATACATGAATTAAAGTGCGGAGCATCCACCGTATTCCCAAGAATGATGAGGTGGTGACAATTGTGGAAGCGTATTTTGCAGCCCTTCCAAATTCTCTTTCCAGGAAGAATACAAGGTGAAGTCCCAAACAAAACTGAACTAAAATAGAAACAACAGGAGCTTTATTCTGATAACTTCTAGTTTATTTATTCAAATTAGTCCCCTCTGGCCTCGATACACTGTTTTGCACGATCTAAACACTTTTCGAAAGAGTGTTGCAGGTCATTGACCGGAAAGTCCTTCAGGATGTCGGTACAAGGCTTTTGGATGACATCTACGGATGCAAAATGTTTTCCTTTCATCGCCAAATGCAATTTTCCGAATAGGTAGAAGCCACAGGGAGCCATATCAGGCGAATACAGTGAGTGATTGATGGATAAAATGCGATTTCTAGTCAAAAAATCAGTCACAATAAGCGCCAACTTCCCTCCTCGCGGTATTCAGAGCGAATTCGACGAATGCGATGCATTAAACGCTTCAAAACGCCCAGATAGAAAATTGCATTTACGGTTTTCCCCGTTGGCATGGTTTTCCCCATTGTGAACAATTCCCTTGGAATTGAAAAAAAAACACAAATGAGCACCGCCTTGTTATTATTCCACAAGTGGTGGGCCCCAGTTTTAAGCCGACTCCGAAGGGCAGATATTTTTTACGAAGAGCTTTTTCATGACAAAAGTACACTCGGATGTTTGCCATTGCCTGCCGAGGGGCGACCGCTATTAGAAAAAAACCTTTTTCTATCATTTGGTGTTTCACGCCTCCAGTGGGTTTCGAAACGGGCTCTACTAAAAGGAAGTACCACACGAACCTATTCGGACACGGCGGCCTAATTGTTCCATGATTTATCTTCAGATTAATCAAAAGTTGTATTCACTTAATTAATTTAGTAATTCAAATTATTTTAGTTACTAACTGAAACTACTTGAATTGCTCAGCTATCACAGAATTCCACGTAAAAGGGTTTTGATAGAAAAATAAGAATAATAATAATTTGATAAAGTGTTGTAATTTATAAAGGTCTAATGTGCACTTAAGTGCGTACGTAAGTATCATCTTCCTACTTAGCGCCAATGGGCCACATGCATTGCTGCCTGCTTGATTACTTGCATATGCACATAATGTGGAGCATATCTACATACATATGCACACGTATACTTCCTGCAACAAGCAGAGATGCAAAACATTTATAATTTACATACGAATGCATGCAGAGAGCTTTGCTTTTGATATACGCAAAAGTACGGCAAGTATTATTTCACTTTGTTTCTTCCGTGCTAATGTAGTAAATTGTGAAAGTGTTCTCTTTTTGTTGTAATTGCACATAATTTGTCTATTCAAGCTCATTTCTCGTATCCCTAAGCACATTTAATCTGAGCTCATTGCTCATTTTTCCGCTCTTTTAAATATCACAAAGCCGCAAATTACCTTTGTTTAACGCTTGCGTTGTGTCTGCGGCTACATTATGATGGAAGCGAAGCGCAAAATAAGTATGAATGGATAAGTAAATACGCAAACATATCAGAGGCATAACCATGGAGAAGACGTGATTCTTTGGAAACTAGCGTAGGACTAGTCCAGCTTGAGTCAGTGCCGACATGTGCCGGCTAATCTTAAAAAAATGTAACACAAGAGATGGGACTATTTTTATGCCGGTGCTACTAGATGAGCTTTTTTGTGCAAAGTTGAACGGGAAAATGTCCAATAAAGGTGATAACGCTTTGGGAGCATTCGAAAGATCTTCACAAGTTTTATGACCCTGCTTGCGTAAGCATGAGTAGCAATGAACTGTACGAACTTTGTATAAAATTGGCGCTTACACCCTTTATAGGGTGTTTGGCCGAGCTCCTCCTCCTATTTGTGGTGCCAGTCTTCATGATTTTCTACAAATGGAGGGTCCTACAATTTTAAGCCGACTCCGAACGGCAAATGGTTTTTTATGATGAGCTTTGTGATGGCAGAAATACACTCGGTGATTTGCCATTGCGTACCGAAGGGTGACCGCTATTTGAAAAAACGGTTTCTATCTTTTAGTGTTTCATACACGGAGATTCGAACCTGTGTACTTCCGAATGGTAGTCATGGACTAATCCTTTCGGCTACGGCTTTGACTCAGCTCGGATATGTTGAACATGTGGGCGATGATGCACCTATGAAAATATCCTTCGTTTCGACACCTGTGTGTAAAGAACGAAACTACGGATGCCCACGAATACAATGGAATTGGCAGATATACATATAGGGGTTTTTTAATAAGAGGTGTTATTTTGATATTCAAAGAAAAATTGTATTTTTTAATATAAATTATCGGATGTTTATTTTATTATAAAGAGGAAGGTATGCCGTTAATAGTGGAAAATAACATCAGGCAAATGATCACCACGACCACGCTTACAGGTCAATATCCTTTTCATGAAATTTTCCATAACGAATTGCAAAGTGGCTGCCCGATGTCCTCGATAGCCTCAAGAATTCCAAATCTATGAGGTCTTGAATCGACCCTGGGCTGTTGGCGTAGACCTTCTCTTACACGTGGCCTCCAAGAAAAAAGTCACAAGGTGTTAAATCACAAGATCTCGGTGGCCAATTGTGATCACTTCTTCGAGAGATAACAGGGTCCGGAAACTTTTCCCGTAAAAGATCAATGGTTTTGTTGCTTGGGTGGCACGTAGCGCCGTCTTGTTGAAAATAAACGTTGTCCAAAGCACAATCCAGTCACCTGTAATACCTGTTATTGGAAAACCCTTTAGACGTACATACCTGCCCGCACTTGTTACAAGTAACTGGCGAAGTTTTTCGGTCTCGGCCCAAAACTTACACACGGTTGTAGTGTCAAATAAAAAGAAAAATGAGTTGAGCTGCTTTTAAAACTGTAGGTCCCTCCATTGGCAACATTAAAGCACGCACTACAAATTATAGAAAAAACTTGGTCTAAACACTTTTTACAGAAATTCAAATGTGTCAGTCAATTATTATCGTGCAGTATAAATATTTGTTTTCAAATTCAGTAAATATTGAAGGAAAAATCTTTCACTTTAACACATGGGCTGAAAAGTCCTGGGCCTAATAAAGAAAACACGTTTTTTATTTTGTTCAAAATTAGTTAATATTTCCATCAAGAACAGCGCAAATTCCAGCGCCGCTCTAACATTTCAATGCCTCTTTTATAGAATTATTTACCTATTGCCTCAAAATAGGCCTCAGTTTCAGCGATAACCTCTTCATTTGAGCGAAATTTCTTACCGGCGAACATTTTTTAAGGTCTGCGAACATCCAGTAGTCGCTGGGAGCCAAAGCTGGCGAATACCGTGGATGTGGGAGTAAAGAGAAGCCAATGTTTCGATTGGCTTGTGACATGGTGCGTTGCCTTGAAAGTGAGCAAACGCGGCACACACTTTGAATAGAGCTTTCTCATAGTCAAATGCTCATGCAATATAAAGCCAAAGCAGTCTTTTGATATCTTTACGATGTCAGCTAACTCACGCCCCTTCACTTTTCGATCATTCAAAACGATTTTGTGGATCTTTTGATGTTTTCTGTCCTCATTTGGACCAAATTATTTTTGATAATTGAGTTCAGTTGTTGTCCTTTATGTCTTATCTGAAAAAGAGCACGTTTTGGTCTATATTTCAGATGCCATGTCCTCTATATACCGGGGTTAATATTTCTGCACGAAAGCAAGTTATTTACTTCAAATCAGTGCCCCAAAAAGGGGGCTTAAATATTTGAATGTGGCGTATTTATATGTATGATGTCGACGTTATATTTTTAACCCATTCAGAGGCCATATCTACATTTTCTTTCTAACCCACCAAAGCAGAGTATTGCTTTGCTCAGGAAAACATTTTTTTGCCAGTGTCATATCGAAAATTCGAAATTAATTTAATTTTTAATTTATCTCCAACATTTCCAAAAAACACATCATTCATGCGCTTAAATTACGTTGACGTGCGACGTTAGCTAGGAAATGTTTTGCTCCAGTTTACGTGACGAATATAAAGCATTACAATTTCCGCTCTAAATTAATTGCTGCGAGATTCATTGTCGATACGTTGTAATTGTTGGTACGAGTATAGTTAATAGTAATAGTTAGACTGTGAGTCCGGTTTCTTTTTTGAAACTCTTTAATTAAATGCATGTAAGTTTTTTGTACATCCGATCTGGGCTAACACCCAGCGCCAATGAATTGCATACTACATACTTATATACATACATGCATAGCTATGTTTATCTACACTTGTGGGCACAGGTAGTCAGACACGCAAATATATTAACCAAATGTAACAGAATTTGCGTGATCCAAATTGTAAAGCTGTCCAATAACGAACCATTGTAATTACACACTACTGGATCCACATAGGAATATATGTATGTATATGTATACATACAAACACTTACGGTGGGATGTTACGTTTTTGTCACACAAATTGGCAACAGTGCCATGCTGAGTGGTACACAGAATAATGCTGTTATAAAATTTCGTTGCATTATTGTTGTTGGTATTTGTTTGTTACCGGCATGTAAGATAATGAAATGTGTTATTTGCATTCATTCACTTTTATACTCGTGCAATAGTTAGTCTCGCATTCCTATAATTTCATTGTCACCAATCAGCATGGGCTTATGTGGAACACCAGTTTGGCATTCAATTTCAGTTCAGTTAGTCCGACTGTCGTCGATGTCAAAAGAAGAAGTGAGATCAGCTGATAAATTTGCCGGTTCAAGTTATCAAATTTCTGTCCTGCAACTCGCTTCATTTGTTGGATAACATCAAGAAGTCAACCACTTATTGGACGAGAAGCCCGGCCAATACAATTATTATATTTACTATACTTATGCATATCTACAATGTACTTGCACTTATATGTGCCCATTATTATTTCGTGAATTGCATTTGCATAAATTAAAAAATATTTTTACATTATGCGCCCTTTTATTTAGAATTTTATTAGTCTTGATTAAACGAAATTTATTATGTATATAGAATTTTGTGTGAATTTGGAATTGACTTAGACCATTTGCAAAATTAACAGAATGTCCTATAAATGACTTAAAGCAATAAAGAACTTACTTACTTACTTATGTGGCGCTACAACCGTGTGTCGGTTTTGGCCGAATCCAAAAGGGCGCGCCAGCTGTTTCTGTCCTGCGCTCGTTGGTGCCAGTTGGAAATCTCGAGCTAAGACAGGTCCTGCAGCACTTGGTTTTTCCAACGGAGGTGTGGACTCCCTCTTCCACGCCTTCCTTTTTGGGAAGCGTAGCCGCTGTATTTTTACACGCTTAACTATGTTCATGTCCCTATATAGCTCTTACAACTCGCTGTACACCGTACGCAGTACTCCTCACTAACGCGGCGGGGGCCAAAGATCTTTCGCAGAATTTTTCTCTCGAAAGCTCCCAAAACTTTTTCATCCACTGTTGACATAGGCATTCTTCTGCGCCACACATTAGGACAGGAATGATGAGCGTTTTTTAGAGTGTCAGTTTAGTCCTTCGAGAGAGGTTTCTACTTCTCAGTTGCCTACTGAGCCCAAAGTAACACCTGTTGGCAAGAGCTATTCTCCGTTTGATCTCCAGGCTGACGTCATTTCTGTTATTAATACTGGTCTCAAGGGAGACAAAGTCCTTCACAACTTTGAATTGTTGGTTGTCAACACTGACATATTGTCCAAGACTCGAATACTCCCTGTGTGTTGACAGCAGGTACTTTGTCTTACTCTCATTCACCGCAAGACCCCATTTTCTCGGCTCTCTCTTTAAACTGGAGTATGCCGAGTGACAGCGCCGTCGGCATATGCTAGTAGCATGGTACTCTTAAGAAAAATAGTACCAGTGCGGTTCAGCTCGGCAGCGAGAAAGATTTTTTCCACCAAGAGGTTGAAAACGTCACAAGATCGAGAATTGCTTTGTCTGAAACCTCGCTTGGTATCGAACGGCTCGGAGAGGTTACTTCCAATTCTGACGGCGCTTGTGGTAGCGCGCAACTTCAACTTTCACAGCCGTATTACTTTTGCGGGGATACCAAACTCAGACATAGCGGCATAGAGGTGATTTCTATCCGTGCTATCAAAGGAGGCTTTGAAATCGACGAAGAGGTGGTGCGTGTCGAGTTGTTTTTCGTGGGTTTTCTCCAGGATTTGGCGTGTTGTGAAGGTTTGGTCTATGGTGGACTCACCAGGACTGAAGCCGCATTGATAGGGTTCAATCAGTTTGTTGACTATGGGATTCATTCTCTCACACAATACACTCGACTGGACCTTGTACGCGATGTTAAGCAGGCTTATCCCGCGGTAAATTGCACAGATTGCAGGATCACCCTTCTTATCTATTGGACACAGCACAAGGAACTGATGCATGCGGTGTGTCAACCTACACCTCCAGCTTTGTATAGCTCGGCGGGAAGTCCGTCTGCTCCAGCGACTTTGTTGTTTTTGAGTCCCCTAATGGATGTTCGCACCTCATCTGGGTCGGGTGGGGGCACGATGGTTCCATAGTCAGCGACTGGGGTATCAGTATCTACTTCCCCATCTACGCTGCTACATCCACTATTAAGCAACTCAAAGAAGTGATTCCTCCACAACCTAAGTGTGCCTTGGTTATCCATGAAAAAAGCCAACCACATTTTCTAAGCTTCAAAAGCCCCTGTATACATTTATCATATTAATAAAATAGGTATATCGTCTTCGCCTTTTGTGATTAAAGATTTAAGGTTTTTTTTATTCAAGGCTAAATTTTATCACGCACTTAAATTATGCCGCTTCAAATTTACTTCCTATGCTCGTTTTTGTAATACACATTTCCTCGAATAAGATACTGTGAAAAAAGAAGAGCTGGTAGTGATTTTTGCATACTTGTTTGATATATATAATATATAATTATTTTATTTGAATTATAACACTCTTGCAGCGATTGAGCGAAATATAATATATAAGTAGGTGCAGTATCAAGTATGTCCTCGCTTCTTTTTATAGATTTATATTTTCCATTTTTTTGGCCATTTAGAGGCGTCACAAACATTGCGTGCAATTTTAAAAGTAAATAAATAATCGATAACTTTTGCTACCAATACTCTGGCGTCTTTCAGTAGTCCGCAGAGTTAATGATGGACATATGTACATACATATATCATTGAGCAACGATAGTGAGGAGTTATAGCTAAGTTTTGGGTTAGCAACTACTTCATGTTTTACGCAGACGATAGTGATGAAATAGGGAGAAATTGGAAAGTATAGCAAGACGAGCCTTTTCGGCGTTAGCACGAGACCTAGAAATGACCGCTACAAAAATATAATACTTGTATGTAAGAAAACTACACACAGCTCCGCCTTAAATCTATTGATAGTACAGCTACAAGTGATCCCCCTGAAACATGTTGCGAAACCAATTTTTTAATCACCACATACGATGGATGTATGCACTTTATCGCTCCGTAAACCTCTCCAGGATCAAAAGGCAAATTAAACTTTATATTTTATTCCTTCCGCTTCATACTGAAGCATAGAGCGCCCACAAAACTCTTAAATCTATCTTTTTATGTCGTTCCAGTTCAATTCACTTAAGCTTCATTACGGCATAATTTCTTTCTTGTGACATGCAACACCTTTTCCGATTGGTGCATATAAATTCCCACTTGAAATACACATAAATATGTGCATTTTTTATAAATATTACTCCTGGTCAGTAGCTCAACTTAATTTCACACAAATAACCTGTTTAATGCATCAAAAGCCAATGGCCCCAGCCGCCAGTGCATTACAGCATCAATGGAGCAGCTATTAATAATTAATAAATAAATATTTTTTTGTACATGTATATGTGTATTTACTTAATCTATAATAATATATGGCACAACATGGGCTGCTCTAAATATATATATGGCGTGCCATATTTAAACCCCCAATATCCGCAGGTGTAGCAAAAACGGGAGAGCCCAGACGTCTAAATATCTGCCCGACAAGAGCAGAGCAGCTGAGAAGAAGGCGCTGAGATGATTCCACCCCGACCTCCAGACACCTACTGCAGAAAGGACTTGAAAGTGCTATCTAGCGCCACCGATCTACCTGTAGTCAGAAGGATCTCGCGACTTTGTATGTTTGCGCACTAGCCCAGCACTCCTGAGTTGATGCGAGGCCCATCTTTCCAGGAGTAGGCCACACGTTCTTAAGGGAACCCCAATCCTGTCGTTTTGCGAAGAAACCTGCTCCAGGGTTCCCTGTCTAGCCAGATTATCAGCCCAGCAGTTTCCCATTGTGACCGGAAACCCAAATGAGCTTTATATCGAAGTATTCGCATACAATCGAGAAAGAAGTCAGGCGGCGCGTGCAGCGGCAGTTTTTCCTGCGATGTCCACGGGTACCACATTCAGTATAAGCGCGCCACTAATTCCTTGAGGGCAGACCTTTGGACTCTTTCTCTATTTGGAGTCGACCTTTCCAGCGAATTCCCCTAATAACAACTTTAGTTTTCAAATCTAATGAAGAAAAGCGATTTTATGACTTTATTTTCCTCCTGTAGTTGCGTTCAAGGTTAAAGTGACCACTTTCTAGTGCATAGACTTCCGCTAGAAATATATTTGTATTTTTGCCTAGCGCCAATCTTTTTTCCGGTACGCAGACACCTGCCCCTGCACCTTCCTCGATGAGGTATGCGTCCGTGTAACATGTTATCAATGTCTATCAAGCTGCCTCGGGGTGGAGGGAAAAAACCAAGAGAAGAGGAGGGATAGTGGATAGTGGATAGTGGAATCACCACACACGTAGTAGGGACGGTTGACATATGGTGCGAAGGCATTTTTAACCCAACCTCAAAATATCTTGGTTTATTTTGTAGGTTTTAGATAACCCTTCCCCAGTCTTCTTATCATCCAGTGAAGTTTTGAAACTGAACATCGTAGCAATCTAGTCCCATGGCATTGAGATCTCAGGGGTTAGTTCAGCAACAATATCAAAATGCCTGCGCTTCTTCACATACATATTTAGTGCATACAAGTTCAGCAATAGCAAATGGTGTTGATATGCCGCATTTTGCTCTCTTTTTCACCAGTTTAAAAACAATCAGCGGACATGTAGTACTGAACTACCCCTATAGCATTTTTACTGCAGGGTACAAATTCGTGTACGAATGAACAAAGCCGGCAAATCCATGGTCGCAAATACAAAATAAACACTGATAGCGAATTCCTTCCTTTCAATGACTTTTATTTAAGAAACTTATTAAGCAACAACAAAAAGGAGGAAAATCAATTGATCAATTTACGTAATTCAAGGTCATTTATTGTGTGGCATTTGTTTTTGCTTTTGCTCCAGTTTTGCTAACAGCAATACTATATGGGATTATTATTTGTACAAGTGAATGTTCGTCGTATGGTCGCTGAGTACTGGTGACGCGTTGCACCGATGGCCTTTCAGCCTAGTGGCTAGTCGGTGGACGGAAGTGGCCAAACTCGACAATGAATTCACTATAGTCTACAGAAATAGGTTGGAAAAGGTGGAAAAGTAAAAATAAAACACGACAACACAACAAATAAACAACAAAACAAGGGGTTCGCTTTGCGTGTGGCGAAATTTTATATCCAAATGGAAATTAATACTAAAAATTTAGTGGGAGGTGAGTGAAGGTGAGACGAGTTGTTCGTTATGGCTTTTATTGCTAAATTTCAGTCTTTGTTGTGGACAAACTTAGACGTTGAAATGGTGGAAGGAGATGTACTCGCAAATATAATGCTAAAAATAATTCAAAATTTCCTTTTTAGCTCTCTCCTTTGCTTTAGTTTTAGTGAATAGGAGCTTTGCGAAAAATGATTTTTGCTTGCCTACATTCTTGAAAACCTGTACATGTAATGTAATTACATTTAATTAGGCGATTCAAAAGGGCTTTTGCCATGTCCTATTACGTATAGTTTTATGATAGCTTCAGTCTTGTAGTTGTGTACATCCTTTTGCGTTTTGATGTTATTCTACAAATAAAGGGCTTACAGGTATAACAGGCTAAAGGTATACTCTGGCTCCGTCTGTATTCCCGTAAGGGTTCCTGGAATTTTTGTGAATATGCCATAGCACTCCATAGAGACAAAATCCAATAGAGTTTCCAGAGTCCTGTTGGTCCTGGAAGGCAGTAGAAGTTCGCTGTTACCTACCAGTGACTCCGTAGAAAAGGATGAGCCTCGCAGCCGCAGTATACAACCAAGATCTAGAATAATCCCGAGGTACATACTTCACATCGGTAGCAAATGTAATTCTCACACACGTTGAAAGCAGGTATTATACATACTTTATATTTGTTTGTGAATATCACCATTTGGGTGTTGGTGGCGATGGTATTTAGTCTACGCTGCCTGAAGCAACTATCCACAATGTAGAAAGCGTTTTGCAACAGTTCGGTCAGAACTTGGAGATGCTTCCCTGAGGCTGTTAATACAATATCGTGCACTTAAGTTATGACATTAGACACAGCCCGTATTCTACAATTTGAAAAGTAGCGTATTTACAGTAAGACTAAAGTAGGGCGAAAAAGACCCCTAATAGAAGTCGTTCACCTCATCTTCTAGATCATAATTTTTTTCTCAAACAGCAGCCAAACGAACTCTAACACAAGCCGATCCAGACCAGCCTTAAATAGCACCTTGACAACAACAAGATAAGGGTGCTCCTGAAACCAATTAAAGACAATTTTTTTTTTAAATTCTAAACGTGTTAAAAAAAATTTTCTATAACTTTATGTTTCTTGCCATCGAATGATAATCACCCACAACCCCATTTGGCTACAGCGGCCGGCCAAAATACTTCCCACATATTTAACAGATTCTGTCCTTTCTGGCAAATGCTGTTAAAACTTTTTAATGAAATTGAAAACTTTTAACTAGTGAAAATTAATATTTTTGTTTAGACACAAAAAAGTTCGTAGGAGGACAAAAAGTATTTGATTACCTTCAAATTTACACACAAATTTTAATTCATATGGAAAGTAGGAAAAAATAATGCACAAAGCATCTTCTATTATAGAATTAAACAAAGAATGCAAAAATAAATATTTTAAAGTGTTTATAAAACTTATAGTAAAAAGAATTGTCGAAATGAAAATTCTTCTCTTCTTCTTGATTGGCATGATGACCTTCTTCTTCTTTAATTGGCGCTATAACCGCTTACGCGATTTTGGCCGAGTTTAACAAAGCGCGCCAGTAATTTCTTTGTCGTGCTAACCGGCGCCAGTTGGACACTCCAAGTCAAGGTAAGCCCTTCTCCCCCTGATCTTTCCAACACAGAGCCGGAGCGTTTGTATCCATTCGGACGAAATGGCCCACCTATCGAAGCCACTGGATCTCTATTCGCTGCGCTACATCTATGTCGTCGTAAAGCTCATACAGCTCATTGTTCCATCGCCTACGATACTCGCCAACTCGTCACCAACGTACAAAGATCCAAAAACCTCCAGCATCTCTCTCTCTATCTCTATTAAACTCTCTAAGCAACGCCTCATCGGATATTGTCATCTTCCAAGCTTCTACGTCATACGTAAGGACGGGCATACGTTGGGACCCCTGTAGAGTGTTAGTTTGTTTTACTATTCAATTGCCTACTTAGCCCAAAGTAGCGCTTTCTAGAAAGAGAAATTCTCTTTTGGGTTTCAAGGCTGACATTGTTATCGGTGTTAATGCTGGTTCCTTACAACCTCGAAATCATAACTGTCAACAGTGACGTGGGTGCCGATACGCGAGTGCGCCGACGATTTGTACTTGCAAGAGGTACTTCGTTTTGTCCTCGTTCACCACCAGACCCATTCGCTTTGCTTCTTTGGAAAAGGGAGAACTTGCGCGGTTATTAAGGTCGATGATGTCAATATCGTCATCATACGCCAACAATTGTACGGTCTTATAAAAAATTGTGCCTGAGCCATTAAGTTCTGCGGCTCGCACGATCTTTTCCAGCATCAGGTTAAAGAAGTCACACGACAACGAGTCGCCTTGTCGAAACCTCATTTGATATCAAACGCTCGCAGAGGTACTTCCCAATTCTGACGGCGCTGCTGGTATTGAACAACGCCAGTTTGGATAGCCGTACTCGTTTTTCGGGCATACCAAATTCAGACACTGTAGAATATACAACATTATAGATAACTCCTTTTCAATCGGCAAATTATTTTAACGACGTATGATGTAATTTTTTATTTTCTATGCTTTGCGTGTTGACTAGTATAATTTACCAAACATGAGAAACCAAACATAAGATCGTTTCCACGACAGTCGGTTCTACGTTACCGAAACGACCCGGATTTGTATCCGGCCAAGGACTCTCATTCCAGCAGCAATCCCCGTATGTAAACATGGGGAATGTTTATGCTGCTACAACAACAACAACCAAACATAAGATAGTATTTTTTTAAAAGTATGTATGTGAATTAAGTATAACTATTTATTTATTTATTGAAAAAAAAAACCTCTACAGACTTTTTGATATCGACTTGTAGGAGACGGCTGAGCAGAGGTTTCTTGTTTACGCTTATCTGAAAACAATCAACCGAGCACATATTTAATAGCATCTGTATGTTATTTTCTCATTTCCTCTCTAATTGATTTTGTTTTCACATAAGTAAAATTGGTCGAGCTACTAGCCGGTGCCCTTATTGTGCCATTTCCTTTCATATCCGCCTCGGCAAAAATTATATTGAATCTTATTTCAAGAATTGCATGAATATGCAGCTTGGTACATACACACATACACATATCTGAAATGAGCAGGAGGTTTTGTTTTTTAGTAGTGTACAACAGCTTAATTCACTACCACGACTTCATAGCTTCAAAGAAATCCTAGCCCAAGAGAATTCACACAGTCGATACATACAAAGAAAAAACTATTTTTGTCACTATTGTCCGATCACAATTACTGTTAGTTATTTCTCCGCCAAATTGAATATTTATACATTTTAATATTGCACAATAAACTCTAAATAAAGCACAACTTGATTTCTTACAGTCAGGCAAATGATAAATAAAATATATATATTTTTTTTTTTTAATTCTATTCATTGCAGTGCTTACGGTTCTGACGTCATCCATAAAGTACAACGAATACGTGACGGATAAAGGCAAAAATATCTCCATACCCTGCACAGCGGAGGGCAACGTTATGTGGGTAAAGGAAAGCGGTAGCAATAGCACCATAATACAGGTGAGAGAGTGGAAACTTATACAATATACACACATACATAGGTATGTACGTACATGCAATGTAGTTATATGCACTTTAAGCACTTGTTGTGTTTTTGTGCGCTTGCACACTTTCATATTCGAAAAATTGAGGTCTCACGCTGCTTAAAAGTATAAATCTACCCACCAATGTATCTGAAATGGAATCAACGAAATTCGAGCAGGCGTAAAGCCTTGCGGTTAAAATATAGTATATTTGCATAATATGGGTATCAGCACAACGATAAGAGGTAGAAATCATTTCCATTCGAGAAAACACGAAATTCCACATCGCATTAGTTCACTAGCCACAAGCGCAAAACGTATACTTGTATAGACGCTGGTTGTGTTCTGCATACTGAAATATTGTGTATTTATTCAAGTAGGCCTTGCCTGAAAGGCTGGAACAAAAATAAAGACTTAATTTAAATTTTTGTGAATTATTTGTAATAAGAAACTTTATTATTATGATTGCAATATTGTTATTAGTGTTTTTATTATTATTACCAATGTACGAGTATTCGATATAGGAATTACAACTACTTATGAGGAAAATTATTGAAAAATTTCTAAAAAAATACTCAAGAGAATGTTTATTTACATATTTCTAGCAAAAATTAATCAACCCAAACAAAATGGTGTATAGACTTCTACCAAGGCGCATTTATTGAAGGTGCTGGCTCTAGACCAACAACAATGTTGTGTACGTTTGATTGTCACAGCAAGGTATTGGCAAAGTAGAAAACAAAAAATTAATTCAACTTGTTTTATTCTATGCTGACTGCCACATGGACACAGCGAAAGAAAAAAAAAAAATCAACTAATTTACCAACACCACCTTCAATCGATTCGCTTTTACTTGTTTGTATAGCTTCAGAAAAATTATCTTAATGAATAAGAAAAATTTGATTGAATTAAAGATGCCATAGTTTAAATTCCTTGAATGCAATACCGCTAAATTTTGGACTACTACTGTAACATATATCTATCTATTATGGCAGCCGCCGTAGCCGAATGGAAATTTCGGAATGGAAAAGTTTTCATAAAACATTCTAACCCATTATTGTCTTCCATAGTAGGGTCGTGTGTTGAGTACCTAAAATGTCCTGTTAAAAAACTTAGATCGTGAGCAAATATGACATATTCTCATGCGAGTAATGAAAATCCACACAAAAAAATTAAAAACAGTATCTAAATGTTCATGATTCTTACTCGTAAATGTAGATTAGGGAGCATCACTCTCGATACAAAAAAAAAAACACACATACGAACTGTTTTTTCATCGAAGCAATATTAAGATTTATGTGAGCTGGACCAGTTTGAAAGTACCTCCGAAAATCTCATTATTTTGATTCCGTGACAAAAATATGGAACAGTCATTTTAAGCGTACACTATTCTATCATATGATAAATATTTTCTAGAACTAATTTTATTCTTAAAAAATCGAAAAATTTTTGTGGTACTTCCAAGGTTTTATAATTCCGGTGGCACGCTAATATATAATAGATGACTTGGTTTTATAAGAAGGAATAGCTCGAACTTTGCAGACCCTTATACAAGGTGAAGTTCAAAATAAACAAGACTGAGCGAGAATAGAAACCACAGGAGCTTTGTTCTGATAACTTCGAGTTTATTTATTCAAAATAGTCCCCTCTGGCCTCGATACACTGTTTTGCGGGATATAAAAGCTTTTCGAAAGAGTGTTGCAGGCAGTGATGGTAAATGTAGGGAAAATTCCCTACATGTAGGGATTTTCGTCAAAAAATGTGAGTGTAGGGAAAAGAAGGACAGATTTTTTTAAATTCTGTAAATGTAGGGAATTTTCAAGAAGGACAGAAACAATTTTTAAATAGCGGAGTAAAATTAAAAAAGTTCATTTAAAACAAAAATCCGCAGTAAGATTTCATGCCAGACTTCTTTTCCTTATGGCAGCATACTTTAAAAAGCGTTAATATGGCAACATTGCCGTGTTTTTCTTCGTTAACGCTAGCACAATTTTTTCTTTGCGCGGAAATTGTTAGTTGCCCCACGTTTTCTGGTGCTTTTCACTTTTGAAGTAAGTTTACAATTATTTTAGTTTTGGCTTTTTTTATATTTAAAATGCGTATATTTTACAGAAATGAGCTCCTCCTCTTCGACTGACTCTCCGGAGGAACACCAGGAAAAACAATGCAAGTATCGGAAACAAAAGTTCAATAATAAGTGGCTTGACGACGAAATTTTAGTGGCTAGTTTGAAGCTGTGGCTAACGAGCAAGTCTGATTAACAGAAGCACGCCGAAACAAAAATGCACCAAAAAATATGAAGGCAATTAAAAAGACATCTAAAATAAACAGCTTTTTTTAGAAAAGGCGAGTAAACCAAATGGTTCCAGAAATTTCGAAATAAGACTTAGCATGTTCTTCGCTGAGCATAATGTTGCGCTGCAAGTGGTGGACCATTTAATCCCACTCTTAAAAGAAATCGTGCCTGATTCTGAAGTAATAAAAAACTCTGAGCTCGGAAGAAAGAAGTGCACCAACATAATAAAAAATGAATTGGCAAAAGAAGAAAAAGACAATTTAGTTAAAAAATTAAAAGTAAACAAATTTTCCATAATAATCGATGAGAGCACAGACATCGGACTCAAAAAGCTTATGTGTCTCATGGTGAGATTTTTCGGCGAGGAAAGCGAGCGGCTTGTGGTTAAGCTGCTGGATCTAATTCCAATAAGAACTGAATGCACTGCAGAAGCTCTGTACGGAATTTTTAAAAAATCTTAAGCAAACAATTCAATTTGGACTTTGCAATTGCCTCATTATAGTGTAAATACAGGAGAAAAAAATGTAGGGAATTTCGTAGGGAAAATTTGTTGTAAGCGTAGGGAAAAGTAGGGAATTTTTTTGGGTTGTGTAGGGATTTTTCAAAAAACCATTTACCATCACTGGTTGCAGGTCATTGACCGGAAAGTCCTTCAGGATGTCGGTACAAGCCTTTTGAATGGCCCCTACGGGCGCAAAACGTTTTCCTTTCATGGGCAAATGTAATTTTTCGAATAGGTAAAAGCCACAGGGAGACATATCAGCTGAATACGGTGAGTGATTGATGGTTAAAATTCGTATTCTAGTCAAAAAATCATTAACAAGAGTGAATCAATGAGATGGTCCATTATCATGTCAGCTTGCTCCTTCGCGGTATTCAGGGCGAATTCGACGAATGCGATGCAACAAACGCTTTAAAACGCTAAGATAGAAAATTGCATTAACGGTTTGGCCCATTGGAACGAGCTTCTTGTGGACAATTCCCTTGGAATCATAAACAAAATGAGCATCGACTTAATTTTTCACTTCTCCAAACGCGATTTTTTGGGTGGTGGCACGTCTGGGAGCTTCCATTCGTCACTTTGACGCTTAGTTTCAGATTTATGTTATGACAGTTACAATGTTGTAAACGAAGTTCTCGTCTTTTCTCACCTCTTTAATGAGGTCTTTCGAATGTTGACTTCTGAACAAGTTTTGGTCCTCAGTTAACTTGTACGGAATGAAACGTGCACAGACCTTTCGTAAGCCCAAATGATCAGCTAAAATGCGATAAATCGATGTTTTGGAGCTATTCAACTCTGATTCCATGAATTTCGCCAATGATTTCGGTTCATTTTTGATAAATTTACGAACAATTTCGATGGAGTTTTCGTTTTTTGAATGTTTTTCATCAATTCAAATGTTTCGGAAGACGTTTTACTGATTTTAAAACAAAATATGATATTTTCTTTCTTTCACTCTTTGTTCGAAACTCATTTTTGTACCGATAACACAAAAATACTGACACTTTAGGCGCAATACTTCGCTTCCACTGTACCGAATGTCACCAAGCTTTCACTGGAAGTCAGTTAGAGATTAAACTTCCAACGCACTAACTCATTGAAAAGATAGCGCCATGAAAAACATTTTTATGACGCCAGTCTTGTTTATTTTGATTCGACCACCTTTTGCTTTGCGCGCGATGAAAACGCGGTTACAGTGGGCCAAACCTGTGACGGGTGCTGCCTCCTGGTGGCCAATCGATGACTCAAATTCTCGTATGAACGGTCGATCAAATAAACCACATCTTTTTGGGAGTTTACGGATTACTCAATTTGAAAAATTTTCTGGTTAGAACACAATGTTTGAAAATTGACCACTTTCGGCCAAACGAAGCAACTCCTGCGCTCTCTAAAGTCTGACTTGTTGGTCTTTGGTGTGAGATCATGCGCCTTTTGGATCTTGTAAGGCTTGACTTTGAAATCATTTTTCCGTATGCGACGGATGCTATGGTCAGATATTTTCAGTTCTTTCCACCATTTCACGTGACGTTGCAGTCTTTTAATAACCACCTTCATGACGTTTCACGATGCTACCAATATCATTGTAACGAGTAATGGTGCGATTGGTAAAAACTTTAATTACTTTAAGGTGCTCGAGCTCACGAACAATCCTTGGTTTTTAATTTAACTTAACTTAACTTTTTGATAACCAAATATGTAGAGAGTGAGAATAATTTTAATTTAAATTAATTAAAAATTGTAATTTTTTGGTAAATATACTTTTGTAGTAAGTAGTCAGTATTTCCAAAAATGAATCAGCTAAACATCGACGACAATTGGTTCCAACAACATGGCGCAGCTTGCCATAGAGCGCTTTTAACAATCGATTTATTGCAATATTCAAGCCACCATTGATGCCATACCGCCAGATTTATTGGAAAATGTAGTAGAAAATTGGGCTCATCTAATGGATCTGCAACTCCTAACCACGGTGGACATATGCACTCCAACAATATTTCTGTTCTGTATTAACTTTTAATTTCTCAAGCTCTTAAAAAACACCCGATGTTTCAATGAATTGAAAACGATTTTGAACGAAATCACCCGAGGCCTTCGCTCCACAAAAGACACAAAAGAATTTCCCGCCTCTGCAAACTTGACCTTCAATTTGTCGCACAGCTTATTTAATAAGCGAAGTCTCATAAAGGGAGAGTAATGGCGTTGCCTATTTTCATTGAAAGGAGTAAAATTTTGCTTTCATTTCTGGCAGAAAAGTAGATAGATATCGTCAAAAGTCATGTCAATGAAAATTAAATAAGCGCGAATCTCCTAGATAGATAGAATGAGCAAGAATCGATAAGCCGAATCCCCTGAGTATGTTTATAAATTTTGGTGAGGTGTATTTGCTTTCAGAAATCGTAAGAAAATGGTTGGTTATGGGTTTAATGCATTTTGGTATTGATATTCATATAAATATGTATATAAGTGCATATACATATATGTATATATGTATTTACCAACTGTTGTGCATTTTCATTGACAAAACATTATTTTACAGACGGGAAAATTTTTGCTGCTCACCAATATTTCAGCCGACGAACGAGGTGTGTATGTGTGCTTTGCTGCTGTTCCACCTCGACATTCTTCCACCCTCAATACCGCCGACTCCAATGCAGAAACAATAAATGAAGAGAAAAAATCAATATCAGCATCTTTGCCAGCATCAGGCTCGTCATCATCGGCGTCATCATCCATATTGACATCAACGTCATTATCATCTTCGTCGTCAGAAGATGTAAAAATAGAAACAATTGTGAATGCAAGTGCAACAAATGCTTCAACTACCTCATCGCTTCCAATGCCAGTGCCCACAATAGCTATAGCCGTCGCCGCTGCCGCTGCCGCCGCCGCCACAGACCCAGACTCATCCAACATATCGTCAGTGAAGCAAGTTGCAATTGCCAACAAAGCCACCACGTCAGCAAATGATGCCCAAACAATGGGAATATTGCCTACACAGCTTAGTCAAAGTCATGCACCGAACACAAGCTCAGACGTAACAGATATAATGTTAATTCTTGAGCAGCAGCAGCTGAAAGAAGACAAAGGCGAAGAAGAGGAAGCAGTGGAATATCAAGCAGTCGAAAAAGTAAATTTGACCGTACGCACACCCCCAGGGCCTGTTACACAACTTTACTTCAAAGCGTCAACAATTTTGGGTTTTCTTATCTGGCGTTTTAATAAAAATAATTCCGGTGGTTACCCGGTGCGCAGCTTTACTGCCGAATTTCGCAATCTATCGTACAATGAAACACCCTACAACCATACATTTGAGCACGAATGGAGTCGCATGGACCCTATTAATATTGCACCAAATGTTGTAAGTGTCGAAATGTGAAATCCACTGATTATGCATGACGAAATATCAGCCTTGAGTAAAATGAGTCACAATTAATTTAAGACTAAGACTTTTATGGACTAAACTTAAAATAATGACAGTTTCATAATTTCAAAATTTCACTAATTTTAAATTTAGTTGAGTTGATATGGGGGTACCTAATGTGCAACAAAGTTTCTACCATTCACAAAAATACACTTTACCCTAAGTTTTCTTATACCATATTTAAGAAATTTTTACAAGTTTGAACGAAACATCTCGAAAGAAACAAACAAAACTAATACATATTGGTCGACTTATTCTGGTCGATCTTGCTATCCATCGCGACTGTTAGTAAGATGCTGCCATCTAACGCGTTTTACTCCAGTCCCTTGGTAATGGAATCGGAAGACGGAGTAAGGTTTTCTTTAAATCAGTCAATTTATCTACCTCCTTAATACTGCCGAATACTGTTAGTGGTTTTCAGGCAGAAGTCTTTGCGGTCCTGCAGGTATGCAGAATGCTTTGGGAACGCGGGAGCTAGCGAGATATTAATATTTTTCCGATAGTCAATCCGAAAGTGCAGATCCCAGCTGCTCAACTTCTGTAAGGAGGAGACAAATCTCTTTCACTGATCGGAGCTCCAGGACATAGGAGCATAGAAGGAAACTAAATTGATGATGAGCTTGCCAGAAAGGGGTCGCCTAAATTGGTCTCAGAGGTCTCCTACCCGGTCACTGGCATTCCCGTGACTGTTGTTAAAGGGGAATTGCACAATTTATTTTTTAGAAAAGCTCAGAACAAATGGAGCTCCATATCTTCGGGTGCTATTTCGAAAACCCTTTGGCTCCAGTACAATAAACGCAGAACGCAAGAAGTTCTGGGGTCTCCACGTCATTCAATTTCCATACTCGTAGCTGTGTTTATTAAAAGATTTAGTTCTCATTGTAGAAGCTGTGGAGACCTTTCAGAGAATGAAACTGTTGAGTACTTTCTTTGTAAATATTCGGGTTTAGCAGCTTGGAGATTAAAGTCACTCGGTGCTCCTTTCTCCGACAGCCTGCAGCAGTGCTCCAACCTAAATCCCATCAACCTTCTCCATTACATCAAAAGCTCTGGTTGGCTGCAGATATCAGCCCGTTGGATGTCTCATAATGGTATTCAAAGGGCGCTTTAGTGCTACTTGAGGAGTGCCAGACTGATACTTCCACCTACCTATCTAATTATCTTTGGTAAAGAGTAGTGACTAGCACTCCTGGCTATTTATTGGATGCACATATATAGGAGTTTTACATCTTTAATCCTTTTAGCCTATTGCATTTTGCTGGCTCCCATCTGCTCAATGTGATTATGGCGCAGCGACTGGCATATCTACATATATACTAGAGGACTTAGATCGCCTCTATTTCCAGATCACGGAGATAGAATTTTGTCACCACGTCAGCGTTCTGAGAATTCGATAACGCTTAAAGTATTACCTAGATTCCAATCACACAGAAGACTCTAACATATTCTCCAACAACTCTTATTAAGAGTCACTTAGAATCTGCCTAATCCTAATTAATAGACAGTTGCCCTCATGTCGGTAACAATAAACTCGAAATGCATTTAAGAATATCAAAGATCTCTACAATCTCTTCGACAGAGTGTGAATCTAGATTCCCGGATGTAGTGATAGTTCGAGAAAAGAGGAAGTGAACAAGAATGTGGCTAGGGGATCTGGAACGGGACTTGCGAATCGAGTACAAGCATACCTGCTAAGTTTCCTGTTTTTTTGCAACAATCGAAAAAATAAGAGCAGGAACCTGATGGTGCTCTCAAAAGGGATCCAACGGTTTTTCCCGATAATACTAATAGAGCACTGGAGAGAGCCATATGGCCAACCGGAGTCAGGCATAAACATTTTTGGTGAGCGATAGGAACCGCTCTTTCTTCAGCATTCTATATTGACGCAACCAATGCAGGGGCACAGAATTTAATAACCCTACTTAGTTCCTTCCATATTCGCTCTAGTAGATATGTGCATTGACTAGCAATTACTATGGTACACGCATATGTACTTATATCTATGTGCATACTCGTATCAGTTGCATATTACAACCAACTATTGAAAATATTTCCATTACAAATAACAATTACCGGCTTATAAATGCATGCATCTCATTAACTATGAGGTTTGCGTGCAATTGGTAACCTTACTACTCGCCTGCTCAAATTTATATTTGCATTCATTTCATTATTTGCCGCCACCCACTCGATAAGAGTTGATCTGATTTATTTGACTCAAAAATAATATAACGGACTGCACTATATTTATATCGAAAATTTTGTTGCATTGCCGAATTACCGAAAATCATTGCTGTTTCAGCGACAAATGGAAGTGTATCGACTGGAGCCTAACACCACGTACGAGTTTCGAATATGGGCCAACAACCAATTGGGTAGTGGCGAGGTAGTTACCACCAATGTGACAACACTTCCCGAAACCAAAGAGGAGGGTGAGTACTCGTCGAATTGATAAAAGCATATACTTGACTTTTAGGTAATGGAATAGTAAATATTGCCTGTGTGTGTAGTTGTATAGGTGTTACTCTACTCTACTTCTTTAATGTGATTGAAGAATGTGTGCGTGAGTGTGCGTGATTGTCCTTACTAGTTATACAAGATAAATAATAAAAATTTTCAAAGGGCGTTTTCCGTCGTTTGTACCACTAAAATTCGTAATACCTTTTAATTTTGTATTTTGTTTATTTTAATATAGTTAATTTAATCGTAAAAATATAATATTAGGTCCTTCGAATATGAATGTTAAAATTCAATGTTGTGCTTTTAGGAGCAGTCCATTATATTCGATCTTCTTTAAATATGTATGTATAAGTATTTATGTATATGTATAAGTATACTTTTTATTATTTTTCCATGTCGCTGATTGAGGTATTTCCCCTATTTCTCATCTTGTGAAATAATTTATTGTTTTAGGCAGACCGTCTACAAAATTAAGAGTCTCGTATAATTTTCAAATGTGCAATAAGAATTTATTGTCCTCTAGTAGTACCTGAAAAAACAAAAATTATTCCGTTTTTAATTCGTTCTAATCACCCTTACTAAAGGAGAAAAAGGAATAAAAAGAGGAATAAACAGTAAATTCTAATCGAAGCGAATCGAAGCCATGTAGCGTATCTCTTTGTTTTTAATGAGACTGGATGTACTTATAGAAAAATGCATTGCAAAGGATGAAATTTATTCGGAAAGAAACAAATAATTTGACCAAATCATTAAGCAGAATTAAAAGGCAGGTAATTTTTTGTAGCGACAGGCTAATCACCTACCCTGTCAGAAATCAAATAGATTAACGCAAAATGAGTCTTGTCGAGGCCCTATGCTCCCGAGGGGAGTGAACAAGGAGAAAAAAAAATTCTTGCAAAAGCACCAAGGATTAGAAGAGTAATAAAAAATATGTATTTAAATTTAAGCCACTAAATGACTCTGTGAATCCATACCTCGACAGGCCTTATACAATCCATCTTCCATCAAAAGAGGGTTGTGAAAATGGTGCAATAAATAATGAAAACGGTGTCAGTACATATACTGATGACTCAGAACTCAATGATCAACTGAAAGGTGATGTATATTCCGAAACTATTGTATATGCACCAATATATCGCTTGCTTGATCATTGCAGCGTATTCCAAGCCGAAATCTTGACAATCTCAGAAAGCCTTTAGTACTAAATAAAAGCTCAGTCACACCTTGTGCTGCTCCAATAGCCAGGCAGTTCTGAAATCCCTCTTAACATGTAAACAATCGTCTAAAAGTACGTTCACGTATGAGATAATTAGCAATAAATCCACAAAATTAATCTACCCGTTCACATATGGCAGATTACCTGCAAAATTGACAATCAGCTGTGAAAGGTTTTTCTTCATAGAGATTGCTTGGGTAGAAAATTTTGGTTTGTTTAATTATTATTCTCGACGTGAAGAAAAGACAAGGAGAAGGAATAGCTAATTAAATTGCGCAACTTGGAGATAATCCATAAACGACATTTACTGAGGTTTCAATAAATTAATAATGTTTAACAAACATTTTATTAGAACTATATGGTTTTCCTTGCCGGCGTCCACTTATTTAGTATTTACTTTGACGTTTCTCAGGTTTGTATTTAAAAAAGTGTGGTAATAATCTATGATTATTTTATAGCCTCAGATTTCGTTTTCTCGCTTTTTAATTACGGATTGTGAGTTAAGCACGAAACAGTAGATAATCTACATATATATGAACGTATTATAAGACAGTAAAATAGTGATTAAACAAATTATTAAAAATACTTATACACTATTTTTCTATTAATCTACTCTGGGTGCCAGGACATAGTATCATTAAAGGTAACTAAATGTAAGATGGATGAGTTAGCTAGATTGGGCTCATCGCTGCAAATTAGTCAGGACAAGGTCGACATACCCATGCCCTTGGGCACATGTAAACTTTTAATAGACAGGCACATCATTACTGTTCCTAATTCCAACTAGAAACAGTTAAACACTTGCGCTAGCCGTAGACAAACGTGGCCCGAATGGAACATGGGTCGCGCTCTACTTAAATTAAGTAGGATGGATCTAAGAATCGCAGTAGGTGTCGTATCTGGGCACTGACATGTAAGTAGATTACGGGCACCATCCAATGACTATGGCAGTAGCTGGCAGGATATAGAAGAGGTAGAGACAGTCGAACACCTTCTATGCGTGTGCATGACTCTGTGTAGAAGACGGTTGAGATTACGCGGTCTCGCTTTTCTGGTCAACATTGCGGATTCGTGAATGTCAAACTAGTCGGTACAACCAGCCTTTTAAAGGCCAGACTATGGTTTAGAGAGGACCAAGTAGAATATAGATGGGATAGTTCCGGTGGTATCACAAGAGGCCTCTAACTGACCTAGGTGCGTCGAAGGAAAGCTACTTCACCTAACCTAACCTAAAAATACAGACATACAGTTGCGGTCAAAATTATAGGAAGAACCCAATATACCAAATACAAAGAGAAAATAATGCCTTTTAAGACAGAAATGAGGTGCATGCGCAAAACAAAGCAGTTGCTACATGGTGTCTAGTTCACAAGTGTCAATATGGTTGGCGTATGACGCCATTTGCAAGAATTCTAAATCTTCTGATAGGATGATTCACGACTTCCACGAATATTAAATTTTCGAAATTTTATCCACTATGGCCAACTCAATTCGCGCGATCACAGTGCATGTAAGTTTACATCTTTCTGTCGGCATTTGCCGTTAAATGTGAATGGGTGCTTTAATAGCACTTGTGAAAAAATCTTATCTAAAAGAAAACAGCCAAATTTAGCTATCACTAACAATTATAAAAATTGACGAAATTGCATCTTTTGACAAACATTTTTTTTCTAATCTGGTATCAAATTGCTGAGACTGGTTTTTTTTCTCCCTAACCTTTTGCATCTGTCAAATTTCGACACTTAGTACTGTTGATAACATTAAATCATTATTTAAAGTACATTTCTTTTTACGACATAAAAGGGATAATACATATAAGAATTCTATGACAAACAACAGAAAATAGGTTCACATAAGAAATATAGCTAATATCTATTTTAATAATAATGCTTTAGGCACTGCCTTTCTTTTGACCGCAACGGTAAGTTAGCCAAATTACAACATAATAGAGTTTGGTCTAAAATAAATAAAATCGTAACCAAGTTTTTATTCTATTCATTTCTATGTTAGTATACTAGAGGTACCTCCTTGACTCCTTACTGAGAATAATTCTTTCAAAGGCTTTGTTTTGCAGCAAATTATTGCAACCCTCCATACCAGTAGAGCGACAAAAGGGTGATGCGAATATTGATATTTTTTCAGATTGTATTAGTTTAGGGAAAAGGAAATCCATTATTTTTGCGCCAAGCTCAAGACTTTATTTAAGATATTTCCATTTTGAAGCAACTCATAACCAATGATTCCATTCAAGTCCCACCAAGTGCACATTAGAACCTTGCTGCCCGTTAGACCTGATTTGGCCCCCGTTTGAGCTGCTTCATCGCTTTGACCACGATCATTTTCGCACAACATTGACGTATGTGAACCACTTCTCATCCCCAGTTGTCATCCGTTTAAGAAATGATGAGTCGATTTCATTCCGCTTGACCAAGGCTTCGCAGATGGAAATTTTACCCATTATTTTGTTGGTGTTAATTTTGGCACACGCAAACATCGAGCTTCTTTTTGAATCCAGCTTGGCGCAAATGGTTTTATGGTCGATATTTAACTCCTGGAAGATGCTAAGACTACTAAGATGCCGAAGCTGGAGTATTTCTGTGATTTATCGTCATTATCGACATTTTCTTTAACATCAAAATTGACAAACCGAAATTGCATGTAATTAGCTGTTACAGTATCGGCACCTTAAACACCATTCACAATTTCAGCGACCTGGCTTGCATTTTCACCTCTATCAAAGAAAAGGTGTAAAATGTACCGAATTTTCTCTTTGTTGATTTCCATTGTTAACACCCTGTAACTCACAACTGCATAGAACAAACAAAAAATCGGCAAACGAATTTTTTAGTGTGCAATTTCACCTTGACAACGAACATAACTTTAAATTTGTTTGATCGATACTTTACGAGATATCGATCACTACAGCCATCTGCCGAGAAAATAATGGATTTATTTTTCCCCAAACTAATATATTTTATCATTTTAAGTCTTAGGTCTTAAAAAGACGCGCTATACTGTGCAGAGCTTCCAGAAAATCCTCACAGAAATGGTGCAAAATTATTAGAGCATCCTTGGAATAAGCGTATTGAAGTTGAGGGACATTATGTTGAAAAAAAATGTATTTCATTTAAAAATTTGTATTTACCTATATTTTATTTTTTGCCTTCTAAATGTTCAAACAACCTGCATTTGCGATAGAACTTTCAGCTGTGTTGTGATTTTCGTTACATACATATGTATTTCGAAAGAATAACAGTCGAAAAGGTCTGTAGAACAAGAGGCAACCAGGCTAGCGGCTATTATTGCCTAAGTATCAACTGACTTTTACTCCGAAGAGCCCAGTTTCTTTTGTTGAATTTTTGTCGTACTATAAAAACTTCATGACTGCAATTAGTTCTCCTCCAATTGATATTTTTACAGTATTATTCTACTATTATATAATCCATTAATAAAATGTAATTTCAGGTTTTGAATGTGTGTAGTTCTTAAGTGTATTTCATACTATAAACATACAAACATGCGACATACTTATTTATACTAACCTGTACTAACTATATATGAATATGTACTTTGGTTTTTATTTCTCATAGCTCTTGTTAATTTTGTTGTTTTATTGTTTGTAAATCGTCTTTCCACGTATCTTTCTTTTTTATATCTTTTCCTTTCTTATTTAGATTTAATACGCCTTATACAACCCGACTTAGATAATTTCGATCCGCGCATTTGGATAATCGCCGTCAGTGTTGTGCTTGGAACTCTTGTGATATTAGCAATTGGACTTTGTATAGTTTTATCGAAAGAATGTTATCAATCATCGCAATCGGGTACTGACCATGAAACTGATACTACAAACACTATCACTAGCAACACAAATTACACCACCACCAATGCAATAGCTACTCGCAATAGTACAGATGCTAAACGCAGTTTGGATGTTGTTGTAATGGCTTAAAATTACTTAATTAAAGAGTGTGTGTTTATTCTTTTACTTTTGTTTTATTTATTTCTTTTTTCTTTTGAATTTTTTTTACGCTTATAAGTATACATGTATGTATATGTGTAGGTATATTTTTGATTCACAGTGTAACATACACATACATATGTAGGTACATCTTTTGCAGTAATTGGAATGCTTACATGTATGGATTTATTTATATATCATATTTTATTTATGCACAGTTGTTAAAAATTTATATTTTTGCTAAATCTGATATGCCAAATGTGAAATTGTCCATGTGATAATTGTTTTGATTCGATTTATGCTAAAACGTTTAATATATAATATGTATGTATCTATTTGCATACATATCGCTCGTTTAATGGAATAACGTCATAACTAACAAAATCGAAAATTCAGGAAAAATAATCAAAAATCAAAATTTCTAAATTTTTAATTTACTGTCACCTTCAGTAAAAGTAAGGTCCATTCTCATTCAATAAGATTCTATTAACAGAATCACCAGACATTTTTTAATCAGCATAAAGAAAGAGCTGATGGTCGTTTCTACCCACTTATTTACACAAAAAAAATTGTTTTTGAGTTATGGCGTTCGTCCAGCAAGCGAACAATATAACATTTAGTAAAGATAATTTACTGCACGTGAAGCCTGGCACGCCAAATAGCACAGGTTGGAAAATCGAAATGAATAAATTGGATTTGTTTTCAAAAACTTAGGAACAGAACCCCAAAAATATTTAGCTTTATGGAAGTCTGTGTAAACAGTTGGTGAAAGCTATGAAACGTGCCGTATATGTATATAAATGCACATATATATAAATACATACATATATAGATACATACATATATATAAGTAGATACATATGCAAATTTCTTTATAACGGATAGTGATTTCGCAGCAAGTATAGGAGTCTTCGATTCACCACTTCTCTGCTCGCTTGCGCTCCGCTCGCTTAACGAAAAAACGAAAACGTGAAAGTATCAGCAAAGTTACGGTCAAGATTCGCTACTCGCATGTATGGTTATACCTCAAGGATGACAGATTACCAGGTTTGCTTTTTAGCTATGGTTAAAAAGAAAATTGTGAGGGGAACTTTAGCTGTCACGTCACTTGTGGATTCTGCAGCCAGTTTCTGCACGATCATTTCACACATATTCACACACTCGTCCAATCAGTTGTTGTTCAGATAGCAAACAAGTAATATGAATGAAGGTTTGGTTGATTTGTTTTCGTATATCACTAACACAATCTTATTGCTAGCCGAAATCGGCACGATCATTCCACACATATTCACACACTCGTCAAATAAGTCGTTGTTCAGACGACAACGTAGTGTCATTGGTTGATTTTTTCCGTATATCACTAACACAAGCAAATTTTTGTTAAGCACATCCCAAGTGACGTCAACCCATCAACTGATTCTGTAAAATTCGCGCCTGTAAAAATCTTTTCACCATGGGTATAACACACTACATTCAATGCTTCCAACTCTCTTTTCTGATATTAGGTATGATTCACTAGATCGCGTGCATACAGAACGCGATAACGAAAGGTGAATCGAAGGCACTAAGTTTGAAAATATGTAGTTAGTCAAACTACATTGGCACCTAAAGGCCACACGTGATACGAAGTTCAAATAAATAAACCAGCAAACGAGTTTACATCGAATCTCAAGTACCTCTCTTGCTCTCCCCAATTTTCTCGGTCTTTGACTCCCCTTAAACTTATAATCCTTCAATCATTACTTTGTACTTTATATTTGTTGGGAGCTGTATATGCTTAGGTTGAAGACATAATTTAATAGTTTTGTCGAATATTTGTCGGAATATTTGTACTACTCTGTCATATGTATGTATCTAAAATTATTCCTTATTCGTATCTTAAAAGTGTTATTGTCACGAATGTTTGAGAAAACAAAATTTAGTAGAAATATTTTTCAGTTTTCATTTCTAATTTCCGCTTAATTTACATTTACAGCTTATGGTATGATATGCCAATCATAAATTTTCATTCTACGGGTGTTTTTTAGGGGTATATAACTTTTTTCCAATAAACCAGAAAAAGTATTAAAATGGGCTTTAATTACTCGCTAATTTTATGGCACTAAACGGTTAATTAATTCCGATTAACGCCACCGTCTGTCTAGGCTATAAAGGTCTGATTATGCATACTTCGCATAACTTCTTAGAGCTTCGCACAGAAAACTTAAGGCTGATTATGATTCGCATAAAGTCATATGTACAAATCAATATTTCTTAAAAAAACAATCGCATTACCTATATTCAAAATTTTTTATATCAATCAATAAATTTATAATATAATATATTGGTTTGGCAACTAAGTAATTGCGGATTTTTTTAGAAAATCAAAGACAATTTTTTCATGGAACTAAATAACTTTATTCTGTAATGTGTTCCCCATTTTGATCAATGACCTTTTGCCATCTTTCAGGCAGCATCATAATCCCATGTTCATAAAACTTCTGGCTTTTATTAGCAAAAAACTGAATCAGGTACGATTTGACATCATCATAATTATTGAAATTTTTACCATTCAAGGAGTTTTGTAAAGATCGAAACAAAAAGTAATCAGATGGTGCAAGGTCAGGACTATATGGAGGATGTGGGAAAACATCCCCACCAAGCTGCAATAATTTTTGCCAAGTGGCCAAAGATGTGTGTGGCCTTGCATTGTCATGATGGAATATGATACTTTTCGAGTTGTCAATTCGGGTCTCTTTTCTTCAACTGCATTGTTTAATTTCGTTAGTTGTTCAATGTAGACATCAGAACTGATCGTTCGGTTGGGTGGTAAGAGTTCAAAGTAGACAATTCCTTTGTAATCCTACCAAACCTTCTTTTGATAAATATCAGCTGTTGATGTTGTTTGAGTTGGTTCACCTGGCCTGCTCCATGATCTTTTCTGCTTGATATTGTTGTAAACAACCCATTTTTCATCGCCAGTTATCAGTCGTTTTTAAAAATGGATCATTTTCATTACGTTTCCTTAGCAAATCGCAGCTGTTAATGCGTTGCGTTAAATGTGTTTCTTTCAATTCGTGAGGAATCCATGTCTCGAGTTTTTGAACATAGCCAAGTTGTTTTAAGTGATTCTCAATGCATGTATGTGATATATGAAGCTTCTCTGCAAGCTTACGTGTTGTACTGTGACGGTCGGAATCGATTATTGCTTTTATTAGGGCGTCATCAACTTTAACTGGACGACCAGAGTGAAAAATCACCAGAACGAAATTTGGCAAACCAATTTCGAAACTGCCGTTTTTTTAGGGTTTCGTCACCATAAACACCACATAACTTTTTATGAGCTTGTGATGCGGTTTTCCATTTGCGGAAATAAAAACCCAAAATATGTCGAAAATGTTCCTTTTGATTTTCCATTTTTCAACGAACGCCAAACGAAAACTACGCAACCGATCAAAAACTGTTTTTACTTACTGACAACTGAATTGCCAACTATCAAATAACAAAATGTGTTTGACATTTGTACTACGTCTTCTTCTCTTTAATTGGCGCGATAACCGCTTACGCGATTTTGGCCGAGTTTACAAAGCGTGCCAGTCGTTTCTTTCTCGTGCTTTCTCCCTCTGATTTTTCCAACGCAAAGGGGGCCTTCCTCTTCCTCTGCTACCACCAGCTGGTACCGCATCAAATACTTTCAGAGCCGGAGCGTTTGTATCCATTCGAACGACATGACCCGGCCAACGTAGCCACTGGATCTTTATTCGCAGCGCTATGTCTATGTCGTCGTAAAGCTCACACAGCTCATTGTTCCATCGCCTGCGATATTCGAAAAGGTCCAAAAATCTTCCGCAGCATCTTTCTCTCAAACATTCCAAGCGACGCTTCATCGGTTGTTGACATTGTCTATGCTTCTGCGCCATACGTTAGGACGGGCATGATGAGAGCCTTGTAGAGTGTTATTTTCGTTCGTCGAGAGAGGACTTTACTACTCAATTGTCTAATTAGTCCAAAGTAGCACTTGTTGGAAAGAGAGATTCTCCGTTGGATTTGTACTACGTCTGCAAACCTAAAAATTCAACTGAAGCTATCTATGAGTGAAATCCGCAATTACTTAGTTGTCAACCCAATAATAATAAGATTTTAAGTTATGCTAATTTCCGGGCAATCAGCCATCTACGAAATGCATTCTACGGATTTTTAACTGACAGTGTAAAATTTATGCCAAGTGGTATGGAGCATTGATCAAATCTTAAGCCTTTGCATGGTTATTTGCCCGAGCAAACTGAACAAAAAAGCCAAAATTATTTGTTTATCTCAACAGCTGACTTGACAGACAACTTTGGAAAATTGCTATACGTCTAAAAAACATCATTTATTTGTTATGGCTTCATCGATAGGAACGTAAGAAGTTGTTGTTAACAACATAAAAAAATACATAAAAAATATATTATTATAATGTCATTTTTGAAACACAAATTAACAGCATAGAAGAAACTTAAAATTTCCAACAGACAATCAAATCTTAATAATAAAAACAATCAATTAATATACATATGTATTTTGAAATTAATAGGCACTGCAAAATATTGTATTTTACATTACACAAGTATACCCTTTTTCACTTTTCACACAATTAGTTTTAAGTTTTAAGGATTAAAAGAAAATAAAAAATGCGAACTATGAAAAATATTACATTTTATATCTGTAAATACGTTCATGGAATCAATAGACGTGTGTTATTGTCATTGTCGTTGTTGTTCTATTGTTGTTGTCGTTATTGTTGTTGTTGTTGATGTAAGTTAAATGTACAATAAAATTAAATATTTTATTTGCACAAAATGCAATAGTTAACAAAATCAATACTGCTTATTTACTCGTGTGTGTGTATTTTTTTAATTTTTTTTTTTTGATATTTCGGTTATTTGCTTAAAAAAAAGGTTATCATTAAAGTTCAAAACACAACAATGCAGTTTTGGTGGCAGAGGCACTGACTGTAACTGCCGCAGCAAACAAAACACGGCGTCATCAGTGAGTGGATTATTGGACAGTTCATTAATCTGTGCGCTGGGGGGAAATTGCGTAAAAATTTGGTATACTTACATTCTTTTTAAAATGGTTTCATTGAGACCAAAGGAACTAAATATTGCTTTAAGATTTGGTATGAGTGCATATAAAATTTTGCGATGAGTACATATAAAAAGTACAAAGCACAGCCAAGAAGCGCATGAAATTAATAAATAAAATGAATATCTCAGTATTTGTAAAAGAATCGTTCACAGAAAAACAAACACGAAAAAAACGCATTATACAAAAATATTCGTGTCAAATCATGTTTTAACACGTTCGCGGACACTAAAAACTTCAGGGAGCTGCAAAAATAGACAGGCAATTATTTTTGAAATTAGTTGTAATATCCAAAATCTGATTATACATATATTATAAGAGTAGTCAGGGCATCGTATTATAACTGTTATATGAAAGTACTTAATGAATCAATTGTTCTTTACATTGAAATGTATATTAATTACAAAAACTTAAAGTTACATGAAATTAAATGAGCTAAACTTGGCTTTAAAATTTGAATGCTGAAGCATTCACGTCATAGTTGGCTGCAACAGGAGCGGCTGCTGTATTGCGTCAGACTACATTGAACAGGATTGCTTGTGAGAAACAGCCACTGCCTTGTTGTGTTTTGAACTTAACTCTCATTATGTACTCAGCCCTTTACGCACACGCCCATCATCCATATTAACTTCAACATATAAAAATAAACAGGCTTACAGTTATCGAATAAAACTAACTGAATATTCGAAACGCGCTCTTGTTTCTTCTCTCTTTCTTTCTATTCTGTATATCCCTCTCTCTCTCTTTCTCTCCGTTAATACTCTTTCCTATACAAATCGAACTGAATTTTAATTGTGTAATTAAAAACAAAAACAAATCAATTAACATACCCCTGTCATACAATTCATTTGGAAATTAACATTAAATCGACTCATTGAACAATTTCTCTATCATTGAACTATATATCGGCGGATTATTGAACAAACTTATCGGAAATACCATACATGACACAGACTTTGAAGATGGTTGGGAGAGCATAGAGCTGATACCGAATATTATATTGAATCCGGGCTTCTGTGAATCGGATGGATCAGAGCCGGTGCAACCATATACACGTACCATTATCTTTGGCGAGGACGACGATAGTGATGGCTACGAGAGTGAAGAGTCCGACCATGAGCCGAAAATGGAGAAATTCAAACGAAAGGTATCTGTATTCTTTACAGGTCCTACAATACGGCGCATTTGAGTTAAATCGGATAGAGGATTTGGCGAACGCGGTGAAAGAGGAAGAAGCATTTATACAGGTGTTCCGCGTGCTTTTCTATATATGTATAAGTGTAGAAAACTTCAGTTGTTTTATATGTAGATTTGTGTGATTTTTACAAAGCGCTTGCGCGCTTGTACTGGTTACATTTATGTATTTAAAGCAGCGTAAAAGAAACTAATTTATTTTAAGACCGTTATATATTTAAGTAGAAGATCACTTGAATTAACTCACAATTTTGATTTGATTTAACAATGGCGGCCGTACTTTCAACACACTACACATTTTTTTAAATTAAGGCGCTATTTTAAAATATTGGATTTCGCTGCTTCCTTATGGACACATATAAATCCGTACATAGTTGCTAATTCATCGAAAAAATAAATAAATATAATATGTAATTAAGACCAAGGTCGTAAACGGAATAAATAGAAAAAATATAAAAATTTTGAAATAAGAAAAAAAGCGAGCTTTTGTTACAAATAAAATTTTATAAATTAACGCCTAAGCAAATTGTTACTAAATATACGCATATACACCTACATATACGAACATTAGGGTGTATCACCTTTATTGGTAATTGCGATTTTTCCACCGGAATTATAAAATTTAATATATTTAAAAATGCCCAATTTGAAAATACCTCCAAAAATCAAGCATTTGTTTCTAGAAGAGTTAAAGCTTAAAAGGTCTGCATACAATTTTTTAGAAATTTTATCAATAGAATCAAAATAATCAGATGTTTCTTATTATTTTTCCGAAATATTTTTTCTCAGAGATTAAAAAGAAAGAAAATAAGGGAATGCTTAGAAACTAAACATTTGTGGAAGTATCGATTCTCCAAGAATTTAATTAGCGCTTCCGCACCATTTGGTTCCCACATCCTCGCTCCCAACAAGATATACTGGGTTTTCCTTATTTACCTCTATACCAGCCAGCTCTTCTGGGTTTTCAAAAAGCGGTTTGCCAAGGGTTCACATCCTCGCCTTCCATAGGACAGGGCATTCACCGAGGAAGTGGAAGTTAGTTTCTTTTTCCCCGTTTGATTACAACTATGACAGTACATATTGTGAGGGATACCTGTTTCCTATGAACCATAAGCCAGTTATCACTATTGTGAATTTACCGGCATCTCTTCGTCTCATATTTATCAATTTTGACGTTTGTTTGCAGTTGTAGGTGGGCCATTAAGGTAACGTTATGATTTTTCGTTCAAGGTGGTAAGACTATGCCTGCTTTGCTTCACCAGTTTAGAGGTTGTTGTAGCCGAATCCAGTGACTGCTGCAATACGCTTGGCTATCCGAAAGAATAGTAATATTGCACTTAAAATAGAGGTCTACGATTATTAGCCTGCAAGCATCCCATATTGCCAATATTTCCACCTGGAAGGCACTGCAAGTATTAGGAAGACGCGCAGATTTTCAATTCTATGTAAGTCTATGAGAATATATACCTGCTCCAACCCAACAATCCATTTTTGAACCATCTGTAGAGACTGTGGTGTCAAAGTTGTTTAGTGAAAAGTCCATTACTCCCGTGATGGAAAGAGAGTGGCAAAATTCCTATTGAATCCAATTGGGGCGAGGTGTACCAAGTTTTTCGCAATTAATTTGTGGGCGAAAAATCAGTTCCAATAGGGCATGAGAGCGAATTAAATTCTCTCACAATTCCAAAACTCGAAGCATGAGAAGCATAATTAGTTCTAACCGTGCCCAGCCAGAAGATATCATGATTTCGTAAGCTACAGACAACTTATCAAATCGAAAACGAAAGTGAGGGTAAGAATAGGCCTTTTACTATCTAACGATGTTCGTTTAATAAGCAAGCACTGACCTCTATGTACCTATATAGGATGGTATTGGATAAGGAAAATGCAAAGAATGCAAGGCAAAGCGAGCAAAGACTTTCTGGACACGTTCAAGTCTACTAATACGACATGCTTACTTTAATATGGTATCCAAATAAAAACTGTTTGTTCTAGTTTTCTAGCGATCGCCGTTGCCAAATGCGTTGGTGCGTGACTACCATTTGAAAGTGCAAAGATTCGAATCACCGTACGTGAAACACCAATTGATGGAAAAAGTTTTTCAAATGGCGGTTGCTCCTCGGTCTACCTATATCACCTTAAGAGTATACGGATCCGTAAAATCTGAACAGAAAAGTCGAATAAAAGCAAGTGCAAGAATATAGTTTTAGGAGACCTGTCGTAGGTCTGTTGTGATACCACTGGAGCTTCTTACACTATGGGATCTCTTTTAAACCATCCAGCACTTTTATAAACGAGCTTAACGACGTTAATTTAAGATGCGCTGTATCTGCTAAATCTGCTAAAAATTCACTAACGAGCGCGTAAAGTCCTCTTCTAGCTAATTCCTCCCACTCACAAAGGGGGGTTCTTAGAAAGGGTTTTCCAATAAGAGGTGTTATTTTGATATTCAAAGAAAAATGCTATTTTTTATTATAAATGATCGGATGTTTATTTCATTATAAAGAGGAAGGTATGCCGTTAATAGTGGAAAATAACATCAAGCAAATGACCACCACGACAACACTTACAAGACAATATCCTTTTAATGAAATTTTCCATAACTGAATTGCTAAGTGGCTGCCTTATGTCCTCGATAGCCTCACGAACTCCGTCTTTGAGGTCTTGAATCGACCCTGGGCTGTTGGCGTAGACCTTCTCTTTCACGTGACCCCAAAGAAGAAAGTCACAAAGTGTTAAATCACGAGATCTCCGTGGCCACTTGTGATCACCTCTTCGAGAGATAACACGGTCCGGAAACTTTTCCCGTAAAACATCAGTGGTTTCGTTGCTTGTGTGGCACATAGCGTGTGGCACTGTATTAAAGCAGCTTTTGTAATAATCGTAGTATGGAACTCCAAGCCTTTTCGTACGGTTATCTATTAGGCAATGACCGTTTAATACACCTATCAAAGTTCTTGTATTCTCTCTGTTCAATTTTAGCAGGCATTTTGAACGACCAATGGGTATCAACTAAGCGTTAAGGCTTGAACTATAATAAATTTTAAAATTCCGTTGAAAAAAACAAAAACCATTTATGCATGCATGGAGAGTGGTGCACCCTAGTGTGCATTCATTAAATTAGTTACAAAAAAGCTAAATATCAAATACACTGCAAACATGCATATGTAAATATGTAAATGTGGACAAATATAGGTACATAACGATATCGAATTACAAAAATATTTAAAATAATTAAAATTAAACACATACACAAATATTTATGTGGTATATAATAAATATTAAGCTAAGCAAAGCTGCAAATGCAATCACAGCATTCCGAAACGTCCAGAAAAACTATTCTTGGATCAAATGACGACTTTTAATTAGCGTCACAAAATTGGACTATCAGCACTAATTTTAGTCTTTATTGTGACAACTATTTTGAAATCAATTTATTTATAATATTTTTTATGAATACGACAGCAGATGGCACACAAGCACATGTGTCTGAAATCAATACATAGTAAATTGAGATTACCCGAAAAACTAAAGGTAAATTTAAATTTCGATTAGCATATTTCATTTATTTTTTCATGATCGTATGTCTAAAAGAAAATAGGATTTGAAATTTTCAAAAAATTAATTTTTTATAAATTTTCTGGAACCTTAAGTACTACATGTGCTCATAAAAATATGGGAATTTTTTTGGCATTAAAGCTTAACGAAATACCAAAAAATTTAAAAAATTTTTTAAGGACTTTACATCACCAAAACAGAGTGTATATGCAGCTACGGTTCTATTTTAAGATTTGGTTTGAGAAGTAAATCGATATATGTACATACCATATGCCTTGGACAGTTAAAGGCGATTCTTATGAAATATGCGCTAGTTTCAATGAAAAAAACAGATTTTTTTCACAAATATAATTATTTTATCAAAGTAAGGCACAATTGATTTAAGAAAAAACGGAAATAGAAATGTATGGGGTTCTTCTTTTGAAACTTGTTCCTGATTCAATAGAACAATTCACTAACTTTAAATGATTCGATAACTTTTGTCTACAATATTTGCTGTTTGCACTAACGATTGTGCTATTCACAAACTTATGTTGACTAACACTAAACAGCTGTATTCTTCAAATGTGAGGTTTCCTATGGTATCCTTTAAGTTTTAGCCAAATTAGCACATTCCCGCCGGCTACTGAATTTGTTGTTCTCAGCATCTATCGGCTATGTAACTTCAAGATTGGTTCATCGGACGGCGCTGTTGTAACTCTAATTGCATATCGCTCAGTGAGAGCTGCCGACTAACTATGTCTGCGTTAGATGTAAACTATTTCTCTCCTTTTGGCTCAGAAAACCGTTACCAGCATTCTCAGAAAACCGCCTGATGAGACAATTGCGTATGTACCACCAATGGTACAAGCCGTCCAATGGGACAGGCCTCAATGTACCACTAGTGGTACATGCCGGCGGGAACGTGTTAAACATGAGTAAATAAAAATTAAAGAATATCATAGGAAACCTCACCTTTGCGCGAAACATTCAACGATTGATTGCATCTGCTACACAATGTATGCTACGGCTAACGGACCACTGGCTCATGGATATTCTTATTCGTATTTTCCCCCCTCTACGGCGCAGCTGACTATTTTTTTTTTATTCTACTAATTGTCAACAATACATGAAAAAAATTTCAGCCGGTATAAAATGAGTTGGTAGACATTTTTTTTCGACACGTTTCGGACCCTCCCACAATCACACCCACCGCGGGTGCGCCAGCTGACGTTCACTTTCGTTATTCATGAAAGTTAAATCACAAGTGTAGTCAAGAATTTAACGGTATAAAAACGCAGTCCAAAATCGACCCCTGGCTCCCGGAATATTAGCTAGTCCACTTTTAAATATCGCTTAGAATGTTGATACTGGAATATGGTTCGATAGTCTGGAACCCGCATTACCAAATTTGCATAGAAATAAAGGGTTTTCCAATAAGAGGTGTTATTCCCGTAAAAGATTATTGGTTTCGTTGCTTGTATGGCACGTAGCGCCGTCTTGTTGAAAATAAACGTTGTCCGTTGTCATCTCTCGATAGCGCAATCCATTCACCGTAACTGTTGCTCCAGCTTCATTTTCGAAAAAGTACTGTCCAATGACTCCGCCGGACCATAAACCGCAGCAAACAGTCACACGTTGAGAATAGAGAGGCTTTTCAACAATAACTCTTGGATTTTCTGAGCCCCATAGCCGACAATTTTTCTTGTTGACGAAGCCACCGAGGAGGAAATGGGCCTCATCACTCAAGATGATTTTTCGATGGAATTCCGGATCATTTTCATGCATTTCAACGACCCAATCAGCAAAGACACGACGTTGTTGATGATCGGCCGGCTTGAGCTCTAATGTTAACTGGACTTTATAAGCCTTAAGACCCAAATGTTTATGCAAAATACGGTGTAATGACGTTTGTGGAATGCCTAATTCCAAAGAGCGACGAGGAATGGACAAACCTGGGTTTTCTTCAACACTTTCGGCTACAACAGCAATATTTTCGGCTGTTCTTGAGCGACGTGCACGGGTTTTATTCTTCACATCACTAACTTGTCCCAACAGCTCGAATTTGTTCACCAATTTCTGTATTGCGGTCCGACAAGGTGCTTCACGATGACCCAAAACAGTTCGAGTTTTACGAACCGTCTCTGCCAAATTGTCACCATTTTTATAGTAAATTTTAATAATTTCAATGCGTTGTTTACGCATGTATCGCTCTATTTTTATTAATGGCGTAGTTTCTACTTGTCAAATATCAAAAAATTACAGCTTCAAAAGTGACATCTACTGAAATAGCGGGCCATTCAAAATAACACCTGTTATTGGAAAACCCTTTACTAAAATCCATTACAATTGAGTTTTTACTTTTTGCCTTAGAGATTTTCAATGGCACTCGCTATGTGATCTTCCCTCATACAAAACTCGTCTAAAGTGTATCAATCTTCCCACTCCATGTAGATAGATATGCTTAGCAAAATGCTGGGAGTGATATTTAAAGTCAAATTGTTCACAGGGTCTATTATTTCAGGCGAAATTCAAATCTTTCTCGGGTATGAAGGCACTTTATGCATCACGAATTCGATCCTTTTGGCAATATTTCAGCACTCATTCCAGCACTTTTCATATGGTGGACTTACTTTGAAACGGTAATATTCTCGCTCAACAAATGATTGACAGTGATTTATAATTTATAGGTATATTTTTATTCATTTGATGCATTTTTTCTGTTGCTGAGTAGTTTTAGATATCGACGCTTACCAAATTCCTACCTTTCTTGGCCCGTTGCCAAAATACAACAAAAAATTCAATACGTCGCGCAGATTGCGCCCCTCGTGTCGGTAAACAAATGAAGTTGATGTTCTATTATAAGGATCATATTTTTACAATAAACAGTTTAAGTTAAAATTATTTTAGTTAGACGTTAGACGTTAACCGTTGTTTTTTTCCGAAAATTGATTTAACCAAAAATATTGCTCTCATATTCAATACAAGTAAGTGAGATTTTTGCTTATGCAGATTGCAATTAACTGGAATCAACTATGTGTAAGTAAAAAAATTAATGCAATGAATCGAGCGAATTTTATTAAAGAAAGGTAAAACAAATTGAGTAATGAATTATTTATTTGAGCAAGGAATGCATGCATATTGCATAATTAATGTGTACTCATATACATATATACCCACATACATATGTATGCATATGTATATTGAGTTCCTTCTTGATTTCATTTGATTTTGTTGTAAATTTCATTTTCTGATTAGGGTGATTGGTTATGTCCAATACCATTGCAAAAAAGCATGAAATATAAAAACCTATACTGAAATATGCAGAGTACGAGAGTACTCACAGTACACGGAGCAAACTTACAATAAAAGAATAACAACAAACAACTGGCAACGGGCCGAATTTATCATGATAATTCACAGCCTGAAAATATACATGGATTTCGTACTTCGCGAATATCTTTTCGCTTGCATTTTGTTACTGTCATTTCTGGAAATGCAAAACGTGCATTGGTGTTAAATATGAGTTTTTATTCTAGCACTTACTATGTATATAAAAATAGAAAAAAAGGTGGTTTGGGTAGTTAAAACCAGGCAACGTATTAATTGATACACATACATACATAAAAATTATTGCTGTGATAAAATCTCAATTGAAAAATGTGCTATGGAAATTGTTATAATCGAAAGAAAATATATTAAAGCAATCGCTTACTTTTTAATAAAGCTTGAATAAGTATAACCATTGTTACTGTTATTATTGTTGTTATTTTTATTATTAGAAAATATTGTTCGTGATTTTTGTATAATTTTATAGATATTGCAAGTGTGTGAGCAAAACTTCTTCATATGCAATAAATAGTGAACAAATTGGCATCTATAACGGTAGAATTAGCTATGGCAAAGGAATAGACAGAATACTTCGGAAAACAAAGTATAAAAATTTACAATTGCAATTTTACGTAAGACGTGGTAATTAATTTTAAGAACGAATTTTACTAGCAATGATTTTTTCGAATTATAAAAAGAGTGTGCCGGTGAAATATTATTTTTTTTATTTATTTATTTATTATTAAAGTCAACATGGAATACAACCATGGTTTATTTTTATAATGGTTAACCTTAAGAATTGTTTAATAAATCAAAATTAAAATTACAACTAGTGGTAAAAAAATTGAAGTTGGAAAAGGTATTTAAAAAGGAAAGTAAGTTAAAAATAGTAGTAGTAGGAGTAGGGACTAATTGAAATAGATTGAAATAATGAAAAATCATTTAAACTATGTAAGTATACTTTTACATGTAAATGTAGCCCGCACATCCTTGACAAATTAGATATGTGTAAATATGTACATATGCGTATGTATATAAACGAATTACATAAAAGTTTTTGAGCCGGCACACAATGGAGAAATGGTGGAATTTACTGTTCCAAACCAGGGATTGATCCGCTATTACTACTATTTTTCATTTTTACTCTCGCTGCTACTATGAACTTGAACAGATGAGTAGTGGAACAGGTAGCACAAATCGCCCGACCAATTGTTTTACTCCGCTCCAAGTTACATTTCGTTACTGCTAGTAGCTCAGAGTGCTAGTAAAAAAAATGTTCAGTACTCTCTGCAATTGGATTAGTGGCAAAGAATTTAGAATCGGCCGGAGCTCTACTTGCGAAATTATTCATGTGTGCCCAGCTACTCTCACTTCTGTTGCACTACTACTACTCCCATAGCTGATACTTGAGCAGTGTTCATTTTTATTGTGTTACACTGAAAATATAACCGACAATTTAGGTATGTCCGTATCCTGCAAGCAGCAGGTATAGTTGAATACAACTTAAAATTATATTTATTATAGTTCCTTAACCCTATAACTTTTCGTATTAAAAAAGTCCATAAATGTATGATATCTTGGCTATTTCTTAAACGGCATCTGAATTCTGCACGGTCATTTCACATATATTTGCACGCTCGTCCAATCGCCGATGTTCAGACGGCAATGAAGTGACATTTTGTCAATTTTTTTCGTATATCACTAACACAATCTTAGTTTTTTCGTAAACAAACCGCTTCGCGATCCCAGTTACGTCAGCCTATCAGATGATTCTGTGAAATTCGCTGAGAGCCGGATAACGGTTTGTTATTGGCCACACCTTCTCAATTATTTCCACCATGTGTATATACAATTATTATTATTAGTTTTATTTTTTATTTATTTTTTTTTTTTTTTGAGAATTTTTTTAAGGGTATAACTTTAAAACATTCGTTTACCTCTCTGAGCCCGTCATACAATTGAATAATTAACGCGAATAACGTTGTAAACGACAATTTCCTCTAACCATTTTATGCACTTCACGGTTAAAAGAAACTCTCCTGAATCATGAAACGAGAAATTTCTCAATTTCCATCAGCTTTTGGCCATTGACCTATGTACGCTCCAAAGTCAGTAGTGAGTGGAGAAATATTTTAAGTGCAGTTCATCATGGCCAATTTAAAGTTATGCAAAAGTGCAATAACGGTATAAATCATAAAGTATATTTTTAAAATAGGAAAAATATGAAAAAGAAGAGGCTAAAAAATAGTGAGGGTAAGTGTTCAGGAAAAAATCGGTACGTGGTATTTAAGACAAATTTCAAAATCGTGGCAACTGTGGAAAACCTTGTAAGTGAAGGAGCTGCTCTAATATCAATTTTGTTTTTGTACTCATTAAAGTTTCAACTGTACTTGCTCTCTCATTGCTCAAGCTTCAAGTTAGACACAATTCAGAAGTATTTATCAAATTTCAGTAAACGGGAATATAATCAGCAATCAAATTTCTTATACACTTAGAAATACCGAAAGTAACCACATTGACTCACCTTTGTTGTGTATAAGTCAATGAATATTATTTTCATTTTCAATATTAAAAACAAAGAAATAAATAAATGAATATGCAAGTTAATTAACGCTTTCATTTGCCGAAAAAATTGTAAGCACCATTAGCAGGGTGTTAGTGGAAAAATGTATTAAAATCCATTGATCCTTCCGTCAGCGTCAGAGTAAAGTGTGCAGCACCTATTAATATGTTTTGACTATTTATTTATTTATTTTGTGATTTCAATTATTTGTTTATAAAAATATAGTACAACTACCATATAAAGCAAATTTTCCAACTTTGTATAAAATTTGCAAAAATTCGGAAAACTTTCATCAATATTTCAAACTTTTCACTTAGGAACTTTTCACTTTGAGGAAAATTTCGGGTATGCGATTTTATAGATCATTGAATTTGGCACAATAAAGTACACGTTTAAAGTGCTTCAAAAATCGTATTGATTTTTCACAATTTTTTCTGCGGACAGTGTTGGGTGTTTTCTGTCATATAAAAAAGTGGAGTAGACGTTAAATGAAGAAAATGCACAATACCGCTATTTTTAAACTACTTGAAACTTGCATCAAAACTCAATGATCTTTAAAACTGCATACAAGAAATTATTCTACAAATTCTGAGTAAAAAGTTTGAAACTTTTTATTGACCGTCTACAATACTAATTACATTTTGTTTTCGAAAACACAAGTAAACAACTTACATACCAATTTTCACAGTGGCTAAGAACTTTGTATGGCATTTTGTACTAGTTCGATGTTACAGTTCACTCAAATCCAACTCACAACTAACTGCAAATTGTGAAATGCCTGTATTTTTTTACTTATAGGCTTAAACACTTTCCTCAAAAAGCGACTTCCATTTTCAACTTTATATGATCTAGAAGCAATATATTTAAAGAATCAGGAGCCAGAACATTTATTTATTATTTAATAAATGGAAAATAACAATAAACTATTATTTTACAATAAAAAAAAAGGAGAACATTTTATTTGATTTTGTTCAAACGCACCGTAGTGTGTTATTAAAAACTCATTTTTCAGTATGCGGCGGATGCTACGATCAGATATTTTCAATTATTTCGCCATTTGATTGGCACTTCGTCGAGTATTTCGTTCAAGTCGCCTCTTCACTTTTTGAACCATTTCACGTGACGTTGCAGTCTTTTGATGTCAACCTCCATGATGTTTCGCGATGCTACCAGTATCATTGTAACGAGTAATGGTGCGATAGGTAAAAACTTTATTTACTTTAACGTGCTCGAGCTCACAAACAATCGTTGGTTGTGATTTTCCAGTCAAATATAAAGCAACCACACTATTACGTTTGAAATCCATTACTGATTTTGTTTCTTCGCGTTTACTCTCGGCAAAATGCTACCACGCGCTTGTAAGCAATACTCTGAACCATGTGGAGGAGAAAATCGGCAAAACACCCAATAAAGGATGTTTAATACAATTACATATTCCCATGTATTAAAAGAATCAAAAGTAGTGAAATTTGGAGAATTGAATATAATTTAATTTCATGGCACATTTTATTATATAAAAATCGTTAAACGTATCCTTGACAGCGGCTTGGCTAAAAATTTAAAATCCGGTCACTTAAAACAAAATTTATTGATACTTCTTTATGAAATAGAAAATAAAAGGGACTCTGCGTTTAATAGTCGATATTTTAGCAAAATTTATTTTAGTAAAATTATATTAACAAAATTATTTTAGCTCATAATGTTAATAAAGACTGTAGTGGATTTTGTTATGTAAAAAACCAAAAACAAAAAAATATGTATATATAAGAAGATAACGAAGTTGTCTCTAGTAAATTATATAAAGAAATGTTTATAAATTTAGAAAAAGCGCTTATTTTATTTCAACTACAATTATTATGAAATAAACGTTTATATGTAGTTATTAAAACGACACATAGCACAACAACCACAAATGTGAAAACTAAAGCAAACGCATAAAAAATGAGAGCCGCATTAAATTTAGTGATCGAAACGCCTTTAAAATGCAATTATACATAAGAGAATTAATTATTAAAAAGAAAATTATGCGAAAATCAAATGCAAAAACTGCTAATCGTTTAGATAACGAATTATTGCTTTTATAATACCCGTGAAAAGCAATTTTATATTAAACTACGACCACAATGCCACGCACACACACAAGCATAAGTGCATACAACTGTAATATTTCTGCATGCATACCTATGTACATGCGTCACACACATATTATGTACATACATGGAAATAGAGATGAAGCGTTAAATGACTTTTAGTTCGATTTTGAAGCAATCGTTGAAGCAGTAGCACAATAACAATTATGTATCTATATATGTATTATGAATTGGTTCAAGTCCCCAAATGCTTCGAAGCTTTAAAGCTTTTAGGTATTTCTGTAAATGTCGCAAAATAATTGTAATTAAATGAATTTATACAAATAAAAATGAAGCGAAGATTCTAAGTAGTTTTCCATTTTTAAATTCCTCTTTTGTTTCAAAGAACAAGAATTCACAATACTCGGTATATAGTGAGCAGCAGTGCGAAGGTAAGTTCATGGAAAGGTAAGTTTTCCCCCGGGGCCCCGATCTGCTCTCTACGGTCCTGGTGAATACAAATCGTCTTTTAACGTGCAAAGGAGCCATATATCTATGCATTAATCACCCCCAAATCCACCAAATTAATCTACCCGTTCACATATGGCAGATTACCTGCAAAATTGTCAATCAGCTGTCAATATTGCTTTGAGTGGTTTCCCTTCATAGAAATTGCTTTGGTGAGTATTTCAGTATTTTTGGTTTCTTTAATTATTACTAACGATATGAAGAAAATACAAGGAGAAGGAATAGCTAATTTAATTGCGCAATTGGCTGCTAATAATAAACAGTTGGAGGAAATCCGTATGCGACGTTTACTGAGGTTGCAAAAAATTATGGCAGTAATACGCATTCGAAATTCGATATTACATTTTATAATAAGTAATATCGAATTATTAGAATTATGATTAAAGACCTGTTTTCTTTGCAGGCATCCATTTCATTTAGTTTTTATTTTGATGTTTCTCCTTACATTCGTAATAATAATTATCATGATACAGAAAACAAAGGGTTGTATGTCCAAAAGTATCGTTATTATCTAGGATTATTTTATAATCTCAGATTTTGGGAGAGACTTTTGAAGGGGAAATCGCGCTTTTTAATTACGGATTTTGAGTTAAGCGCAAAAAATTAGATCATCTACTTATATGTGAACGCACATATATTTTCCAGGAGAGCACAGAAATTGTCTTATTTCAAAACCAACCAGCCCATTTAAGACTAGATTTAAACACTATTTCTTATAAATGAATGTCCAGGTACTTCCGGTGAGCAAATCTCACTTATGGGGCCAATGTCTGTTACGAAAATTTGAAAAATCACCTCTCACTGCGACCATTCGCGAGATGAAGATTTAGATGTCAGCCGCCAGAGGTGTAAAGGCAATCAGTCACATTCATTGAATAACAGTTTTTAGCTTCTGTCTTTTAGTATTTTTTTCGAATAAAGACCGCAGAATTGTAGTCACTAGTCTTTCATCTTTTTTCTGATTGGTAAGTCATCATTGCGGCCGCAGTAGCCGAATGGGTTGGTGCGTGAATACCATTCGGAATTCACAAATAAAACGTTGGTTCGAATCCCGGTGAAACTAAAATTAATAAAAACATTTTTCTAATAGCGGCCGCCCCTCGGCAGGCAATGACAAACCTCCGAGTGTATTTCTGCCATGAAAAAGCTCCTCATAAAAATATCTGCCGTTCAAAGTCGGCTTGAAACTGTAGGTCCCTCCATTTGTGGAACAACATCAAGACGCCCACCACAAATAGGAGGAGAAGCTCGACCAAACACCCAAAAAGGGTGTACGCGCCAATTCCTCTTTTTAAGGAAAAAATTAATTTAGCACTGCAAAGTTTTTTCTATCTTTAATGAACATTTAAAAAGTATAAAAAATTTTTGTACTGGTAAAATAAGTTGAAAAAAATGTTTAACATAGAAATTAGTTTCCAACTGGCGTACAAGATACAGCTCGTAATTATCTAAAGCAAAAAATTCAAATGGATTTCTAATTATCATGATTTTTTATTCTAGATGAACTAAGAAAACTGAGAGAAATTCCAAAATTTCAACTTTTTGGAGGTTTTAAAGAAAAAAAATGCCTTTCTATAAAAAAAAATTCACTTCAACTTGGTATAAAAATCTTTTTTTTATATCTATTTTGTTAGTTCAAATAGAAGAGAATTTGATACTGAAGGGAACAAGCTATGCTTCATTTCAAAAGGTTCATTAGTTTTTTTTTCATTCATGTACACCAATTCAAAGAAATCATAAAAATGAAAAGTCGAAAAAAGAAGATAAAGTTTGTACTATAGCTGTCCGGTCACAGCGTAACTACCTAACGCTCGCCTACCTTTGGCTTTGTATCTATGGAAATATTGAGAATTAGGCTCTGTAACTTTGTGTGAATATTCTGAAATATATTAGGAATCGCTTAAAACGAAAAAAAAATGATTTTTTTTACCTTATAAACCAGGCTCCCCCCTTAAAAGACGTTCCCGTTGGAGAGCGAAAACTAAATTCATTTTTTGCTTAAGGACCGAAAATTTGTTTGGCACTTTATTTCTTTCCGCCCCATGAAAGGCCAGGGAACGAATATCGTGTCTTGTGAGGCCGCAAAGTCTTGATTTCATTTCTAGCGTACTTGTATATTTTACAAGGTCTTTTTCTGTGGCTCCGCCCAGTATTGGATTACGTCAAAGTGGGGTTTTTAAAAGCAGGCAAGGGGATGCATTACTCCTTGCCATTCTTTTCAATGTTAAACGGGGCACATCAAAAGTCTTTGATGCAAAAAGTGTGCCCATCTCCTCATTCCTAATAGCTTCAATGACTTTTTACATTATACCGGGATCCCATTTCCTTATTTTCCCCATTTTTGGCGTGTCTAAATATATAAAGAAAATTAACGAGAATTAGGAAAATACTAAGGAAGTAATGTGGGCTACTAGTTCACAATACCGGACGCTAACTAGGCCACTTTAGCCACTGTACCACTTACAAGAAAAAAGTATTACAAACTTTTGTTTAAATAATTAAATAATAAAAAAATTTAGAATAGTTTAATAATTCTATCTGAACTTTCACACTCTAAAAATAACCACTTGCTAAAAAATACTATTAATATTACACGCCACTGAAAAACAAATCGATTGCACTTCACAAAATATTTTGATCAACTGCTCATCAGTAAAGAGTCCAATTCAAAAGACGAGCAGCGTAAAAGAACCGTTGAATGAATTTAGAAGTTCATAAGAAATCTTTCTAGTGCAGTGCATGTTCGTTATTATGAAAAATACAGACGTTGACCACATTACCCGAATAGCCCACAATACCCGATCTTACTCTACCACTGATACAAACTACTACTGAAATATTCAAAGAGGCCTTCGCTCAACACTATTACAATAAAAAACCATTACAAGCCATTCTTCGAAAAATGAATCTTTTATGTCTACTTATTAAAATGCAGCATTTCAAAAGTGTTTTAAGAAATTTAAACCTCTTATTTATTGGCATTTATTTCATCATCTCGAATTTCACTTACAAACAAAACATTTAGAATATTTATTAATAATTTTAACAAAATTTCTTCAACGTGCAACGCTCAACACACTTTTTTCATCATACTTAGCGCTTTTCTAAATAATTTTTATACACGCATTTCTACATATAAACGAACACTGTGCGACTCCCAAGCTATTACTTAATTGAATAAAATGTATAAATTTAATTGAATAAATTATTCCAGTAAAACTTGAGTATATCGAGTTGTTAGGAAAGTTTTCAATTTGCTTTCTAATGTCACTGCCAATTTATTTGCTCGGAAAGTATATTTAAAAACTTCGAGGAAACATGAAAACGTATTTAAAAATAGACTTTAGAAAATATTTGCAATCAGCTCTTAGAGTAGTTTTTTAGTACGTCACCTTCCTCCTAAGCACAGAAATTGTGGATGTGGACTTGATTTAAATATGAGTTTTGTTGCAGCGTAATAAGGATTGACTTTTTTCTAAATTAGCTTTATTTTAAAATCCGTTATTTATGGGCAGTGCACAAAATTACCAAGCATATTTGTTTACTACATAAAAGTCTCCGAAAATAAAATGATTTATGAACAGTTTGTTATTGCCAAACTGTCCTAGATATCAAAGCAACGAACAGCTCACTTGACTGCTATTTTCATTTCACTTATTAGATTTATATTTCTTGTTAAGCATTATCTATAGCCTGAATTGGAATGCAAGAGGGCAGTCTAATAAAAAATGCAGATAAGCATTTGACGTGAAAAATATATCAGAAATTTTAAATCGTTTAGAAGCAGGTCAAAAGCAATGCTTACTTCAAGGAACACTTAGATTTTAAGCTCGAAAGTGTCATTATGAATCAGAGCATTAATAGTTTCGCACTAATAACACACCGATCTTCAAGTTTATAATTGGATTAAACAAATTTATGTATTTACGTTTCAAGTTTCGTGTTTCATGTCCATTTACACGGTAAAAAATTTAAAGTAAATGTGCATATTTAAACTTCAAAGCGGGATGAAAACCATCACAAAATTTTCAATTTATTCATTAGGAATAAGAAACGTGGCATTCAATTTTATTTGTCTTAAGAAGATTTTGGCCTTTTATATACATAACCACAGCAATTATTTATACGATACTATTTTTCATTAAAGTAAATAAAAGCTTAAAAAGTCTCACGTCAAAATTATCATAAATATAAAATATGAATAGAACTAGTTTTATGGTTTTATGTAAAAATAAAATAACTTAATTGACATTATCCATTTTTACCCGCTACCCTACATTCAAAGCCCACTCACCCACATGGCTACATTACTTTTTCGGGCATCTTACTGTGCTTCAAATTAATCTGTACACTCTGCGAAAACATCTTAATAATACCATAGTAATCATTTGAGAATACTTTCAAGAAACTCGGTATGTTCTTGCTCGCCAATTCGGAACAAAACTGCGGATACTTGCGATATGACGGCTGTATATCATCCCATATGGACAGCAAGTCGCATTCATCACTAAAACAATATAGACATATAATATTTAGGGTAATATAATAATAATTATAATTCAAAATTTTTAAATAGTTTTACGTACCGAATCTCATTGCTACAGTCATGAATGGATATAATCAAATATTGCACTTTCAGTTGTGAGCATTGATTATAAATATCAGATGACTGTTGACGACTAAACACCGAGTAGACATGCTCAGTTCGTTCACTGCAAAATACAAGAACAACATATGATAAGAAATATTCAATCAAAAATATAGTGTAAAAATATTAGTCATACTGTGTAATTGAAACTTGCGAATGCAAACCTCGGACGATAACAAAGCTTTTTAAGTATGAATTATAATAAATAAAGGGCGATCATGTTAGAGGTACTTTTTCAAAAGAGTTTTCTCGACAGATCGAGCGTGACTACTCTCAAACACATACATAATTTTTTTAAGTAATCATTGACGTTTCATAATGGAAAGTCTTGCGCCTCAACAACATTTACGAATCACACAATTTTATTACGAAAATCGACGCTCTGAGAAAAATGGCCAGGTGTTCTACAATGATGCCCATTTTTGGCTTAATGGCTTCGTCAATAACCAAAAAAAGAGCAACCCGAAGCCATTCAAGAGCAGCCATTACATCCATTGAAAACAACCGTTTGGTGCGGCTTATGGGCTTTAAGGATCATCGACACATATTTCTTCAAAGACGAGGCTGACGCCGATGTAACAGTAAATGGGGAACGCTGTCGCACCATGATAACCGACTTTTTGATGCCGAAAAGTGCATTTGAAAGGGATTATCTTTAAAAAACAAGTGCCATGAATGGTTCTAAACAAAAGTGATAAAGATTGTCCAATCAACTTGAATTTTCGTTGTATTATTTCAATTTAAAATCCGATACCTCTAAATTGATCACTTTTTAGATATGGTCAGTGAGTGTCATTCCCATGGCTCGGGTTTTCCCCGACCACGGGCTGTCAGCTTAGCGATCTAACCTTGTTTGGATTTATAAAGCTGCTACAACAACAACAACAACAACGGGAGTTTACTCGACTTTTGTCAGCTATGTGCAGCATTGGTGGGCTATTACAAACCCTAACATACAATTCATGTGTGTATTCGCGCTTGCACCCGCTTTTCTTTGTTCTATATATCAAAATTTCCAAAAATCTAGAACATTAAATAAATTTTTAATTACTTGATATGCCTCATCTCCAAATGCGCGTGGTTTACAATCGGTCTTCTAGTAACTAAGTGCACCGTGCCTATAATGTCAACAGGACCTAGGTTGGAAAAAAAGAAATAAATTGTATCCTTACATTCCTGAAAGCTTTGATCCAAAAAAATACCAAGAATTATAATTATGTTATACCTGCAAAAACAGCATCTCGTTCTGTGTTCATTGTAATCCACTCTAACATGCTGTCCAAATCATCGTTAGCGTAACCCTGTCGGGTAGGAAAGTATTCCTCGCGTATATTCTGTCATACAGATATAAAAAAATAAATAGTTAAAAGGCAAAATATTTTGAATATGTGTATAATTTGACTAATTGTAATTGAAATAATAACCAACTCACCAGTAAACCTGGATTCACCATGCTGGCTAAAAAAACTGTCAACGATACTGTCCAAAACATATTGCGTTGCTTGCGATACCAAAACTTGGAGCATATTGTCGGCGCAATAACACAACCTTGAGTGAAACATAGGAAGAATAATTTTTTAATACTAAGGCCAAGTGCTGTAAACACGAGCATTTGTATGAAGCTATATAAATAGTGGAAGCTGAAGATATCGCTCTGATAATCAGCTCTGGAAGCTCCGCAGTTCGAAGTTTTAGAGCGCGGCCGACGAGTGCTCTTCACACCCTCGCCGATTTTATCACTTGCAACTGCATCATCGCCGTCACCAGTGCCTGCTGATGCACGGTCTTCGGAGGCTTTTGGATCACTATTCGTTTCAATAGTATCTTTTGCTTTTGTTGTATCTTTATTTATGGACGGATCTTTATTAATACTATGTCGCTCTCCGGAGTTTTCTGTTTTAGCATTTGGAATTTGCAGATTTTCAAGTTCTCTTTGCAGATTTCGCTCTTTTATCTGCTCCTTCAGTAACTTAATATTGTTTATAAACTCCTCGTGCTCATCATTTTTGTTGCTTTTCCATTTAGTTTTCTCCAATTTGTAGCGGTCATAATCGTAATCGCAGTCTTCCAGCAGTTTTAAACATTCATTTAAATCGTTCTCAGTCTCTTTATTAGACATATCTCGCATGGAAACGTGATTTTCTTCCAAAAAATCTTCAAGTATATATTTTTTTGCTCGCTCTACATTATCTTTACTTGGGGTTTTCTTTTCACTGCCTTTGCGCCATTTGCGAAAGAACTTTGCTAACATCACTACACCGTACATGCAATACGGCTTTACAATAAGAGTTTTTATAAGCTCCCACAAATCGGCAACGTTCAATCGTTGGTAAGATGAATTGCATGCCGCAAGACTGGTGGTAAAATTTACTTTTGCCTGTAAACCCCAATGCACTATTAAATCACGGTACAAAGCAAACCCGTTGTCTACAGATCGTGCTAAACCTGTTTTTTCCAACAGATCAATTAAGGTTCCCTGTGCGCTGAATGCCATTAACAAACCGGGCCAGATGGTTTTAAGTGAAAAGCTGCTGTTGGGTGTTTGAGGTTTGAGTCTGCGTCCGATACTGATGAACAAGAGTCCAATTGCCGGGCCGATTTGCCAAGCAAATATGTATTTTTTATTGCAAAATGAGCAGTAGTAAGCTAAAATATTGGCAACAAGCTGCGACGTCGCATAATCAATAGTGAATGCACTAGAAACCGCTTCCGACACTGAACTTAATGTCCAAGGAGTCATCATAATGAGAACTTGCGTAGCAAATATGATGGAAGAGAACTGCCAACAAATAAGAGCGAGAGTTGTCAATAGCGTCAATTTGATATTCTGTAAAATATATCAATTAAAAAAATCATGAAAGGTTAGAATAGAAAAGGTATAGCAAAACTCTCGGCAGTATTGCAACGGTTAAAGACACAAAAACATATATTTGTCTTACAATGAAAACTCGCATGTGATATTCTCTGCGTTCCGTCACTCTATCAATACATAAGCAAAGGTAGAACATTTGCATGAAAATAATTGGAAATGCAAAGTTTTCACGTGCCATAGGAGAATCGTAGATTTTCGACGCAAAACTGTGAAACATAATGTACGAAACCACTGCATAAATGCCACCAAAAATATTTTCACTGAAATTAACAATTTTGTAATTAAATGATTTGCAAAGAATATTATTTTAAAACGGTTATACCTGAGTAACGTCCCATACATGTATATGACTAGTACAGTGAGCCCACCAAGAAGCCATACACATTCTAAGTAGAATTGCATTGGTTGTCCAAAGCCATCACAGTGTCGATGCTCCAAAGGCAACCGGATGTCGTTGCCACGCCAACAGCTAAAAATCGGGAAATTTTCGTTGAATGCGTAGCGCCTTAGCAGGTGGTATAGGTAACTAAAAAATTAAATTTATGAATGTGTAATGTATTACGGTGATGCTGATTTTATTCATATTTTACATACCCTATTGCAAGTTCGGGAAGGACATGGAATCGCTGCAGTACATTTACGCTTTGTGGGTATTCAATGCCAGTTACATTTTTTAGTTTATGGTAGCCACTCCAGAAGTCTGTTTCTTCCGTGAGTGTCTTATAAAATGAATAGTACAGAGAATCCTCCCGACGCAGCAATGACTCTCGCTCTAATTGTGTTAAATGTGCAATGTTGGTACGGGACTCAAATATTGAACGCACATGCTGCACGTACAGAAAGAAAAAGCCGGTGCCTATTCAAAAACATTCGAAATATATTTTTACAAACACTTATGTATAAACTATTGCTGTATATATGAGTATATATATATACATATATATACATATATATTACTATTATATGTATATATATTGCAGATTCTCAGGCATTTTGGACCCGGGGCTCTACCTTGATGTAAGCCGTTATTAAAAGATCCATTGATAAAGAATAACAGGTGAAGAAAAAATTAACTCACCAATTAGTGACTGTGAGAGTATTAGCAACAGTTTTTGTTCTTTCATTCTGATGATAAAGTTTTGGTAACCGACTATCAGGCATAAATCTTTATTTGCAAATCATTATAAATTTATGTTTCGCTTTTGGACATGCAGTTGTCGTCCTGTCACTTCACACCCTACGATTTTGTAATTTGTCAGATTTTAATAAATTTTTTTAGTTCTCATCCGGCACAATCACTAAACTCCTTTCGCCTGTGTATGTTTAGTTTTCTACACACCGAAGAAACAGAAATCAGCTGGTCAAGTTGAATGACGTCTAATCATAAAAGTCACTACATAGCGCCAGTGTAGTGAATATCGCAACCCTATGTTACTGCACAAGTGAATGTAAACACACTTATAAATAAATAAATAAAATAAATAAATAAATTTATTATTATTATTATTAATTTATTAAACAAATATTTTTACTTTCAGTTAGTCTCGATATAAAATCAAATTAAAAAAACTTTTTAAAATTCAAATGAAATGTATATAATGGATATATCGCTATGAAATTATATAATCTAAATTTTCCAGTTTTAGCTGATAAACAATGAAAATCAAACGACATAAGGCAATACAAGTGAAAACGAAGTCATTCTTATAAAATCAAATTGAAATACCGGGCAAAGTAATGCTACGTCTAAACAATAGTTCACCAATTACTCTACTTTTCAAATTATTTACTACCCTTGACTTTATTATTATTTTAATAACTACTTTTTATATTGCCCTTATTAGTACCTTCTCATTCTTTTAAGTTCGGTGTATAAACACAGGTTTAATCTAATAATATAGAATCCAATTAAAAACATCTGAAAGTCTGGCCGTTTTATATGTGGAACGTAAAGTGATTGAGGTTATATAAATTTTTGATTTAGCAATTAGAGAAGGGAGTTGTTGGGATTAAGCCTGTAGTTTTGGTAATAACTTGTAAATTAAAATATCAAACATGTCAGATTTTGAGTCACTTTCGTCGGTTTCCAGCGATAAAGAATTGCAAGAATTCTTGATGATTGAAAAACAAAAAGCGCAAGTGAACGCACAGGTTCGTAATTTTAACCTACATTTTGATGCCCGTCACATCCCAATATCACTATAAAAAAATGAATTTTAATTTTATAAACTTTATTGCTATTATAGATACATGAGTTCAATGACATCTGTTGGGAAAAGTGTATCGGAAAACCAGGATCAAAACTCGACAGTTCTACAGAAACGTGCTTAAGCAATTGCGTTGATCGTTTTATTGACACATCCTTGCTGGTCACGCAACGTTTCGCTCAACTTTTGCAAAAACGTTCGGGAGGCCTGTAATAGATGCTTATAGTCGCTTTCAAACTTGGTGAAAAAGACTTTGAACAAAAAATACTACTCCGTACCGAATGTAATAAAATAAAAAATAACTTAAGAACCATCTGACACACTTGAGATGAACTACAGCTAACGACAAATCGCCAATGACATTTTTGTGGTTATAACAATAAACTACTTGTAACTACCATAGAATTAGAGCAATAATGGCCATTCAAAGACAAAAATTTTGCTTAATGAACAGGGTAGTTTTTATTTGAAACGTTTTTTGTTACCTTTTAGTTTTAAAATAAAAATTACAATGTATGTACTATATGTTATAGGCATGAACTTCAGGATACCTTCACTTTTGTTTTCTTCATGGCTCTGTAAATTTCAATGAATTTACTTTGCTCGTCTTCAAGCATTTTTCTTGTAGCCATTGGAAGATTCTTCCGTTTACCGCTAAGCGTTTTCTTTTCCACTTTGCCAGTAACGGCTTTAACTTTTCTCTCGGGCGTGTTTTCGCTGTTGGTTTTAGTATCTGATAATAGCGATTTAAGCAGCAAATTGGACTTTTTACCAGGCTGAAAGTTTAACGAAATTGATGTAACTTTTAATATGTATATAATACAAGTTTTCTTACTCTCGGTACGGTCTCAGACTTTTGAGCTCTACGTGGCAATGTTGAAAGCGTTGGAGGGGCGTGTACAACTTCGCCGAATCTAACAATATCCTGCTTGTATTCTTCCACCTCTGATTTAGCTTTTACTTTCTGCAATTGAAATAGACATTTAAATCAAAAGAATTTTTTATATCAAAACACTACCTCTTCTTTATCTTCTTTAATAGCTTGTTTAATTAATTCTCTAGCTATTTCGGGGTTCAGAGGTTTTACTGGTTTGTCCTGTTCCTTATTTGAAGCAGATTTTCGTTTACCACGTTTCTTTTGTTTTTCTTTAAGTAGTTCATCAATTTCATTTTTCGGTTTTTTGCTTATTGAAATTTCTCCGGTTTTCGGATTTCGAATGACATTAACTCCATATTTAGCTTCGTACTGAGCCTCACGCAAAGATTGTGCAGTTATTCGATTTACCCGCTTTAGGTAATCTTCATCAGTTTCCTCTCTTAACTGCTGTATGTAACCAATTTTATTTATAGATCTATCTTTCGGCTTATCTTCCTGACCCTTGTGTATTCGTTTGATTTTCTTTCCAGCTTTGGTGTCATCAATTAGTTTCTTAAATTGTGCGAATTTAAAGGAAACTTGCTGATTATCGCGTTCGGGAGGATTGTTTGTAATTTTTCTCAGTCTACAATAAAATAAATTTAAGAGATTAATTTATTCTTTAAATTATGCATATAAATACTTTTTTTCCTTGACTTCAATTTGTTTTAGTGGATCTCGAACTCCATGATGTTTGCGAGCAGGAATTTTTCTTTTACGTGCCATTTTAATAATAATTTATCGGTGTCTATTAAAAAATATTAAATCACATGTATTTGTTTAGATTCTTCTTCTTGCATTGCAGTGGAACTAACATTCACTTTAAGTGGAACTAACATCATGGATGATAGAATACACGGTTGCGTCTTCCGAGCTCGCTGTTTCGCCAGAGCCCAGGAATAAACGGACAAAAGGACGGGGAATTACTTTTTTGTGAAGAGGAAGAGTGGACGAAAGCAATAGAAACAATAAAACTTATTATTATAAAAAGTATACACTTACAGACACACCTTCTTGCCATGCAAAAAACTGCATTTGTGCTTTCACTCGATACTCGTTTTCATTACTTTGTTTAGGTTAAATCTCACAAATCATCTCAAACCAAGTCATTCACTGAATTTCTACAAACATGTAATATCTTCTCCTTTTGTTTATTTTGTATTAGTAAGGGACCTGACGTCAGACTGGTCAAAATCACGAAAAATAAAGTAACTGCTTTGCAAGGCGCCACCTTCAGTAATGCACCTTGTACTAAAACTATGACATTCTACATATTTTCTAGTTAATGGATGTACAATAGTTTGACTCCGGAAAACGTTTTATTTTTACATAATGAAATATATATTTTAATGTTAGAATTTTAATCTTGTCAAGATTTGCATGTTAACTGTGAATTGAATTGAACTGAACTGTTATACAACTTGTTTCTTATCTTTCGTTCTATTGTCAAAATATTTGACATTTTGAATGCTAACCAATTTTTATCACCCTCACTCTTAATTATCTGATTCAATTTTCACTAGTGAACGCGATGAAATGAGTAACAAAAACAAAAATTATTTTCACTAAATTTTATAAACAAAGTGCCAGTTCTACCAAATAAAACACGATTAATCGTGTAGTTACATTTGCAACGTAGTATTACTTTGAATAAACCGAAACTGAATTGTATTATCACTATACGAAAATGCATACAGCGCAATAGTGGTGCGAATCGGGATAGACAAGAAATTAACTAATTGTCGTAAACAGAATTGTAAAAACATACATATATACGTTAAAAAACATATTTTCAAGTTACCTTGAAAGTGAAAATCCTTTGAAAGAGACGTAAATTCCAGGAAGTGACTAAGAAAAGTATACGCCCGTTACCCTGAATAAAGGGTGGGAAAAATCTTAGCAGTTGAGTACAAGTGGCAGTCGCATTACACACTTTGATACAAAAGAGATTCAGGATGGTTGAACCTATTTTCGATTACCAATTTCGGCTTATTCTTATTGGTGACAGCACAGTGGGCAAGAGTTCATTACTAAAATTCTTTACAGATGGCAAATTTGCTGAGGTAAGGGTCAATCGCATTCAATTTCTACGTTCAACGAAAACAAACAAAAAACGTAATAACAAAAACATTGATATGTATATTACATAATTTAACCAGAAATGGTGACACACAGATACTGTAATCTGTAATCTGAGGCGTCAAAACATTACATGGTTAATAAAACGCTCACCCATCACCCTGATAGCGTAGAATATATGCATACATATGTGGTGCGATAGAAAACGTAGTGTATAAATACACAAGTTAAGTGAATGAGCATACATATACATAAGGCAAATAATTTTTGTTATTGTGTTTTTCTTATTTAGTATTTATGTACATATATATGTATTTTAGTTAATTAACTATTCTTATTATTTGCAGCTATCCGACCCTACTGTGGGTGTAGATTTTTTTGCCCGCTTGATCGAAATGAAGGATGGTACGCAGATAAAACTCCAACTATGGGATACGGCTGGCCAAGAACGCTTTCGATCAATTACAAAATCATACTATAGAAACTCTGTTGGGGTATTGCTAGTTTATGATATCACCAACTACGCTAGCTTTGAACATATACCTCTCTGGATGATGGAAGCGCAGCGTCACATTGAACCACATCGTCCTGTGTTTGCATTAGTTGGTTGTAAGCTTGATCTGGTAAATGCAGGTGGCTGTCGAGAAGTTAGCACTGACGAAGCACAAACATTTGCTAAGCAAAATGGGCTGCATTTTGTAGAAACTTCAGCCAGAAATGGCGTCAATGTCGAAGAAGCTTTTCGTATGGTCACGCAGGAGGTATATGCGCGAATACGTTCGGGCGAATACAAAGTTGAAGATGGTTGGGATGGTATAAAAACAGGATTTGCACGACCAAACAGTTTAGATTTCAATTTGGTTATGGCAGAACCTGAAAAATCATCTTGTTGTTGATATGTTTGTATTCGGTGTTTTCGCTAGTTTTTACGTTTTCAAGATTACAGAAGACTTAATTTTTTTTTAAAAGCAAAATTCAAATCTTATTATAATTGTTTTATATACATATATACATACATATATTTGGTTTTATTTTAACTCGAGGAGGTATAGTCATAACAACTAGGTATTTATGCACTGTTTGGAGGTAGAGGTAAAAATAGCTTATGTGTGTATATTTGTTATGAATTGAAAAAAAATGCAAACGAGACTATTCTTACCAAATAAATAAACCAAAACGAAAAATAAGTAAATAATGGATAAACGGTCAAATTAAAGGAACTCATATACATAAGTACACATATGTGTGTATCTATTTTAATCAAATTGGAGTCTACAAACAATTTGTGGGTTCGCCCTTGGGTAAATGTTTTTTATATTTAAACAAAACTCTCTTGTAACACTAAATAGTAAGCGTCTTAGTTTAATATTTTCCATTCTTTAAGAAAATAAATAATTATAATTTTACGTTATATTTGCCCTTACAAACAAATTAATACCTGAATAAATTTATATGGCATATGTAGCTGTTATATAACATGATTATTTCCTATATTAACTTTTTGTGTTGCGTTATCGAAAAATGTAAACCTATTTGTTTAGTATCACCATTGCGAAATATAAAATATTTATTAATCTAAGTTTTTCTATCACCGTTATAAACAAATCCCGAAAATCTTTTGTCCCATGTTGTAGCAGTTTATTATGGTGCCTATGTGGTATAACGGTTTAAAAATGCAGATCTTAGGAGTTTTTAACCTTTTTCGATTGTGTTTTAGTGCAAGCACCAGCCAAAACTCTGGTCAAATTCCATGGAAATATCGTTGCCCAAACCCCTTTTTCACAGCGTTTGTTGGATTTGTAAGCATTTTACATAATATTAAATTCTTGGAAGTGTTCATTTACGTGGGTTTTTCTCGTTTTTTATTACATTATTATCGAAACAATGCTTGGCGCCTTGATAATAAAAACGTGACCTGCCTAATCGGCAATTTTAAATTTAGAGTTCCGTTATAAGACAATTTTTAACAAGTATGCGTATTCTTTCCGCAATTCACGTTGCGCAATTTGTTGATTTGTGAGAAATTTAGAAAGCAGATTTGAAGCAGTGTTCTTAAGTACACACCCAAAAGGTCCAAAATTGTCACGTGCATCTACAACAAAATATTTGAAGAAGTCGAAGATAAATGGGTGCAATTGTATACCGAAGTATAAAGCGTCGACGACTTACCCGGGCCAGGTCCAAAAAAACCTCTCCAAAACAGGATCAGAAGATCATTGACTTATTTGTGCAAACCCGAACTAGAAGCAGTTTTAAGAAAAACTAGTGTTAATGTATCTCAAGACAAATTTCGAGTACGTTAACGTTCAGTAGACGTCAAATTTCGAAGCGCATCGAAAAAAACGCTGCTCTCATTATCACACATTGAAAAAGGACTTGCATGGACTAAGGCAAATTCAGAACTGAATTGGACAAATGTAATATTCACGTATGAATCTTTCTTTTGGGCGGATAGTTGCATACATAGGCCCTGATGTACTGTTGTTAAGAGAAACTTCAACGACCTGTTGAGCATCCAATAAGGGTTCATGTTTGGGTCTGCTTCTCCGACTTTATTTGGTCATTTATTTGTGTTTACCACCTATTTGAATGCAGTTCTGATTAATAAAATTTACCAAAAAGCATTACTACCGTCAGCTGCCAAGATGTTTAGAAAAATTAGCCAACCTTGAATTTTACAAGAGGATAACGATCTCAAGCAACGAAGCCGAAGGTGTGTAGAATGGAAGGAACAAAATAGGATTGAATTGTTGGATTAGCCTTTACAGTTGCCTGATGCCACCCTCATTGAAAATGTTTGAGCAATTGTCAAGAAAAAACTCAAAGGTAAACCTATATGGACGGTCGAAAAGTTATCAAGGCCTCTATAAGGTCAATTACCTCTACAACTTGCGTAGTAATTAACACAAAGTTTGATTCGAAGATGTAAAGCTATTATAGCTAATGGTGGTGACTATATATTTTATTGAATATACCATATCGCATATAATAAATAATATAGACTCTTGCAATGCAGTTTCTTAGATTCGAATTAGTCAAATAGTTTATAGGTTATCCCGGGCATGGTTCCAAATTTGGCTCAGCTTCCACGAGATCGAGCAAGGCGTCGGAGTTAAATATTTCAGCGCGCGGGGCATCCCCCACGTCGTGGTTACCACCTCGGAATTTTGAAAACCACTTACGGTACCCTCTCCGTGAACAGAGTTTATTTCTGCAGCAGCAGTTGTTGCATTTTTACCACTTTTATAAAAAAAAAATACAAAATATCTATCTTAAACGCAAGAAAAATATAACAAAAAAAATATAAATAGTTCCGTTATATTCCGCGATAAATTTTTTGTATGCAAAAATCGTACAAAGTTGAAGTTATCGGTAAAATACGCACACTAAACGTGTCGAATTAGTCGAATAAAATTAATCGCTGGGCGATACTCAAATAACCGGGTACTATCGACTGTTCCGTTAACCGCTCATTCTAGTATTCGGTTAACCATTCAGCTTTAGTTATTCGAGTACCTCAAACTTTTGAAACCAAGTTCTAAGTTGTAATTTCCTCTTGCCGCTTTTTCTTGTTCCTATTTAGGCAGGAAGTATATGCACTAAAATTAGATATTGTCCTTGCTATTTCAACCATCCAATCTTGTGTCGTCATCGCTTTGTGTAAAGGAGACAAGACTCTGAAATACGATGATTTGGAAACCACAGATGATCTAAAGGAATGTTGCATTCGGTTACTCAAGCAGTAGATGGACATATTAGAAGCGCTATCGTTAAAATAAAAGATCGGGTGTTTATTAGACATGTAGTAAAAAAGGATGAGGTTCTTTAAAATCTGAGAAGATTTAATTGGGGGAAGAGTTGAGGCAAACATTGCAAACTCTACGTTTGAAAGTAAAATAGTTTTTATTTAAATTTAAGAATATTTGACTCGTTTCAAAAAACGATATTATTTCAGGGCGAATCTTTTAAAGGTAATAGTAGACCAGCTGATTTGCCATGTACATTAGGATGTCAATGAAACGACGACAAACCGTTCTATTCGCTACATAATACTAAAGTGCGAATCATTTGAAAACCGCTATTTTAATTTTCACGATTTTGAGATCCAGCTCACGTAATACATCATAATAATACAAAACATATAAAAAAAACAAAAATCAACTTATTTTTTTACAGTCAAAAATGTCAGAAATAAATCAAACAGATCGTTCCCAGCAAAGTATAATTGCTGAATTATCTACTAACACACAGCCAAAGTGACAAAATTCGTGTGAGTCTAATCTCTGAAGTGAAATACCACAGCGGAAATGAGCATGAAATTGGGTGATTTTCCTAGTTTCTTATCTTTTGTGTCAGATGAAAAATATTTTGATATGCCATAAAGGGGGCGGCAGCCGTAGCCAAATGAATGCATTATATAGGAAATACCTAATAGGGCGCCTTATGTATACAAGTTATTTCAAGAGATTTTTGTTACAGCTGAGTTTTTTTGTTTGTCGCTTTTAAAACTATGTGGCTACTCTGATTTACCTCCAGGTTTGCAGTTTCTCTTCGATTCACTTATCGGTGTGCGATAGCTGAAGACAAATTTCTTTAGAAAAGTTGTTCCGTATTTGTTTTCATTTAATTTAATGCTTAAATTTTTATTAGATGAGTGATTGAAATATTGTTTATCAATACTTATGAAAATGAAGTGGTAGCACAAATTATTTAGACAACTGCTGAATTGCTATTACAAAGTGAAAAATCAATCAGAAAAAGTGGGGAAAATTTTGTCGACATCATCAAATATGAATGTGAATGCCATCGAAAAAAAAATAAAACAATAATTTTATAGATTATCAGCCTTCAAGGGACACTAAGCTGACGACGTCGGTGCATAGGTTCTATATGTAATTAAAAAAGTCTGAAAAGCTAATTATTGCATATCTGAGTTTGGGTGGAAAGGTGTTGGGTTTGCGAAATGGCACTAAAAAAGGTGAAAGGCAATTTCGAGCGTATGTTTGATAAGAATCTTACGGATTTGGTGCGTGGCATAAGAAATAATAAGGATAATGAGGTAAGGCATTCATATACAATTTAGTGTTAGAATTATATTAAAACAAAAATATTTAATATAGATATGTACTAAACATGACTACTATATATTGAACCATTTCGCATATACAAACATATATATAGTTGAACAGGAATCTGTAGATATACATATGAGCATATGTGTACACACAAATATCAGGTAGTTTACGAAAACCTGTACTTACGTATGCCAATACATGTAATGTTTATTCCTACTCGTTATCAGTTAAATAATTTAGATGCAATATTAAAAACATTTGCTTTTTGCAAAAAAAAAAAAACAGTCCCGCTTGTATTGTTTTAAGTAGAATATTGGCCGCTTCACATCATAGTGCCGGTCACGGTTCGTTCTCGGTAAGGTAAAATATTATCAAGTAAGAATCAGTGTGGTTAAGTCGAGGTTCTTTCCGATCCCGTTCCAATAACGATCAGTCGGCATGCAACGGCATGTCCGAGTGTGAATGTTATTACACTAACACAGAACGGAATCGTGAGCTAAGTCAGGCCATATATGTATGTACATATGTAATGTAAACATAGTGAAATTTTACCCGAGAAAGAACTGTGATCGCCACTATGATGTAGACCGGCCGTAAATATATTGGACTTGAAGTAGAGGATATTTCTGCAGGAGGAGAAGGAAATTGTTTGATGTTTTTTTGTCATTAAACTTTACTACTCCTTTTACAAATTTACTTTTTTTTTTCAATCCTTGAGTTCATAGATCAGGCGTTATAAGAAAGCCGACTTACATGACTTAAAAAATGTGGATTTTCTGCTAAATTTGTAGGTCAATAGCTGCGTGTTGAAAAAATACACGCGATATTCTGCAGCTACTAGTAGTTCCAAGTAGCCCGAGTTCTCTCATCTGCGCAATTTTCGAAATATGGCTAATACCCAGTACAGACAGATGCAATGATTTCGAGTCATTGTAAGAATTATAGATTTTCCTGACCACTTTTCGTGTATCGTTACCGACCGATGGACCTTGAATGTGTGTATAAATCTCCACTTTTTGTGATATGCAGCTCATTTGATTAACCTTTCTGCCCAAGATCTTTGCGGCTAATCCTATTTAATTTAAAATGTATCATAATATATTGTGGCTAGATAAGACAGATAATATTAAACTTACCATTATATTGTAAAATATTCTTAAAAAATGGTTTAGTTTGTAAGTAAGAAAATGAATGAAGTTAACTACTACGTATGAGTTTATTAAAAAAATATTAAGTTATATATAAGATTGATTTTAGATGTAAAATATCTATTTGTTCTTCTGCCAGACACATTTTTTAATTTTGATTTTTATAATTTTTAGGCCAAGTACATCGCACAATGCATTGAGGAAATCAAGCAAGAATTGCGCCAGGATAACATCAATGTCAAGTGCAATGCGGTGGCCAAATTAACATATGTGAGTACAAATAAGTTCACAAATATTGATTCGTTATACAATTACTATAAAAGCAAAAGGTACTTTATTTGAACTCGTCAAAGTGCCGACCATGTCCAAGTTGCACCATGCACAGCGTACCCCTCTTGGCTTTTGTTCCATATTCATGCTGCATCACATGCGGCGTCATACTCAAATTAAAATTATGCTCTAATAACGTCTTTTAATTTGGTATGCTCTACTTTACTTGCTGATAATATGTATCTGCAAATGTGTTTATGCACACATGTACATACATACCTACCTGCACACGTATTTACATATATGTGCGCTAAGTGACTATTGATTTTCTCTTATATGCATCAATTAAGACATTTGAACGCAAGACAAAGTATTAATTAGATACATACCATACTTTACAGATTCAGATGCTCGGCTACGATATCTCCTGGGCCGGCTTCAACATAATCGAGGTAATGAGCTCCTCGCGATTCACATGCAAACGCATAGGGTATTTGGCGGCAAGTCAGTGCTTTCATCCCGAAAGTGAAGTAAGTGAATTGTAGGCAAACGAAAAAGAAGAACAATAAAAATATAAAATATTTACATTGTTTTGAATTAGTTGCTAATGCTTACGACAAATATGATACGTAAGGATTTGAATTCACAAAATCAATATGACGCCGGTGTGGCCTTAAGCGGCCTTAGCTGTTTTATCTCACCAGATTTATCACGAGATCTTGCAAATGATATTATGACACTGGTAAGTTATTCTGCTTTCAGAAAGAATACAAAATTAATCGATTACTTGATTGTAGATGAGTTCCACAAAACCATATTTGCGTATGAAAGCCGTCCTTATGATGTATAAAGTGTTCTTACGCTACCCAGAAGCATTAAGGCCTGCATTTCCTAAATTGAAGGAAAAACTAGAAGATCCTGATCCAGGTATGTGCCAGAATATTATAGAAACTGGAAAGCAGTACAACCTAAATGTACAGAGGCTTTTTTAAACATAAACAGGGTAATTTTTATAATTATAAATATTAAAATATCAAAGTTTCTACTTAATTTTGTGTTGTTTAACCCTCCGTTGGGCAGCCGGGTCTAGCCAGACTGGCTTTTTCGACTTTGGACGTGGATTTAATATATTTATATTATAGCTAACATCTTGAGCTTCCAGATGGCTTCTTAAAATTGAACCTTTTAAAGAGGATCCTCGAAAGAACGAAAAAGGTCCAATCCGGGTGCCCAGTCGAAGTTTTTAAAAAAGGTTTTCAACGGAAAGTTAAATTTTAATGAATTGAACGAAATAGTTTTTAGTTGCACCAGTTACTCGTATTTTCGTTTATGTGAAATGTTATATATTCCTTTCCTGTTCAATACCCGTGGGGGCGTAATGATTTTCATCTCAAAAAAAAAAAAAGAAATTCTCTTAGATATAAATAGAGAAGCACTTCGGCCTTGAGATCTTTTGTGCTCACTGACAATATTCTCTTAGTTGATAACGAATTTTCCTTTAAAAGTTAAAACATTTTCTTCATACAAAATTCATTCAAACCGCTAAAGTCTCGATAATATAGATACATATATACGCATATATAAGAATAGCATAGCTAAAATATGTATTTGATTTATATTTTAAAGGTGTACAGTCCGCTGCAGTCAATGTGATTTGTGAGTTGGCTCGCAAAAATCCCAAGAACTATCTACCGTTAGCACCTATATTTTTCAAGCTCATGACAACGTCTACTAACAACTGGATGTTAATTAAAATAATAAAACTGGTGAGTATAACTTTGGACTGTTCCATATTCAATTCAATATCTATGTATGTATGTACTACGTATAAGCTACGCTCTATGCTAAGTTAGCACTTTTAGGTTTCATTTGTACGATATTAATTTTTATGGAACGAGTAAAGAACTGCACCGTTTCGCTAGAAAAAAAAAATGCGTTCGATAGAACTTTTTATTGCAACGACGCTAAAATGCAGAAACTATTAATGGAGGAGTATTGAAGGTCAAAGGTAAATTTTACGTATTTTAAAAACCACAATATCTCTAATATTACCTGACCGGTACAAAATTAAGTCCATCATTAGAAAGGTAATTAAAATTCCTTTCTTCCATAAAAGTTACATAAAACGCTTTTTTTTTCGAAAATTTTTCCCAATTAACAATTTGCGGCGGCCGCCGTAGCCAAAGGGTTGCTGCGTTATTACCATTCGGGAGCACGTAGGTTCTAATCACCGTGCATGAAACCGAGAGCAATACCAAACCTTCGAAAGTGTTTCTGCCATGAAAAAGTGCCTCATAAAAAGCAATTTGCCGTTCGGAGTCGGCTTAAAACTGTAGGTCTCTACGTTGGTGGAACAACATCATGACGCATGCCACAAATATGAGGAGGAGCTCAGCCAAACACCTTACAAAAGAGTACACGCCGATTATTAATTTATTTTTAAAATTGCTTCCATTTTTGTAAAGTTTTCGCGCAATTATTTTGGCGAACTTGTGTGCACAGATACACTAAAACCAGCTGGGCAATGCTCACCCTTACTTTTTGTAAAGGGTAGAAAATGCCACACATTTGCCTGATTAAAAAAGAAAGTTTGAGAAAAAAAATGGCAACCCTGTGAGTAGGCTGAGAAAAGAATGCTAAAATTTGGTAGCACTGGCGCAGAGCAGAATAAATGCGAGAAAAGAAATCACCATAAAATAAGTTAAGAGAGTTTGGATTTTTCCTAGATAATAAAGATTATATAAGTATGCTGATACGACCTTAATGAACTACCTTCCTCATTTCAGTAAATTTAATTTATCGGACTCGATTTTCACTGCTTAGCAAAGTACACTATCCTCTTAACAAATGTTCTGGTTGGTATGCCTTACTTTTTTCAGCTGATGAGTATTTTCTGTAGATATCAGCGCTAAACAAATTTCTGCCTTTTTCGACTCAGAGCGGAAACCAAAATGATCCTTACATATGAGTCTCGCGTCGGTTGGGCGTGAGGAGGACTATCGTTGCTTTCATGCTTTCTCTCTTTTTAATTGTTAAATCTGTATAATATTTGATTTACAAGAATCGTAAGCATCCGAGCTTCCGTCACTAATGTATTGCAACTCACTTAAAAAAATTTGTCATGAAAATGTAGGACGCCACATAAAAATATTTTTATAAAATATAATATGTAATTATTTTAGTAAATTTTTATTAAATTGTATACATACATAAATTATTGCTACGAATAAGTTTTACTTAAGCGAAGTTCTTTCCTAATTATTTTTACGCGTGTCTTAGCGAAAATTTATTTTTAATTTGTTCTATAAATTATTTCTCTTTTTCTCTCTTACAACCGATTGACTCGATTACTTTTATGGGGTTTATCTGAAATAATGCTGAATCTTCGTATTCCAATAAGTTTTCCAGCCTCACGACAATCGAGCCAGCTTTAGGACGAAAATTAACTCAACCCTTGATTGAAATCATTTCCAGGTTTATATTAAATCACTATTTCGATTAATTTTTTATGTCTGATTTCATGTTTTTTTTTTCTTTTTACAAGTACACTATTTAATAATCTTGCATTTCAAGTGGCATCGTAACTTTAACGATTGTTTTAATGTACAAGTATTGTTTGGCTGAATCAATTTTATGCACAAAAGCTAGGTTTCACATTTGATTTTACTCTTTTTTTGCCTTATTATGCCCAAATAATTTGTTTATAATTTTTCGATTGAAGTGTTTGGTTCATGCAGAAGACTCAATAAAGTATTAGCTCTTAATGTTATTCGAATGAATATTACCAGATTCTTATTGTCAGTTGCCAGGAATTCCGATTGTCTTGCTTTATATCGAAACAAACCTCTAAAATTTGCTGTTCATCTGCTAGTTGCTATTTCATGGTATTTGTACTGGCGATTGGCATTTAGGCTAATACGAATTCTCTATAAATTTCATTCAACATAGCGCAAAGCGAATCCAGTATCTTTCTTACTATCGCATTTCCATTTGCGTTTAAGTTTTTGAGCAGATAATCTTGTAAACTTTCGGTACAACAAAATCACATTTGATGAAATTGTAAATTGTGAAGGCAAATACAAGGGAATTCGTTTTGTATTATCTACTATTTATAACAGTTTATTTGACGAGTAACGTTTAACAGTTTATGAAATTTGTGAATATCGTAATTGTGAAAAAATCGAAATGAAAGAAACAAAAAACTGTTTGATTAGTTTATGTAAGTTTTATGTATGTGATTATGTATTTATAATTTCTTTGCTTGTTTCTTTTCTCTTGCATTTGCAGTTTGGCGCTTTAACTCCTTTAGAACCCCGGCTAGGAAAGAAATTAATAGAACCTCTCACAAACCTTATTCATAGGCAAGTTTCATTGTCGTGTTAATGTTATTGTCATTTTAATTTAATGCTCATACATGACTGTATGTACGTATGTATGTGTATGCAAGTGCATGCATACATATGCACAAACATTAAATGTATGTGACAATTTGTTTTTATTTTCAATTTTAACAAAAATTCGATGAATTCAACACAAACTCATGAATAAAATTTCTTTTAAGTACTTGTCACTTTTCAAAAGCAAATCGTTATGCACTTTTTCTACAAAATTACTTAATTTTTTTATATTAAAGAATGCACTCATTCACACATTCAGCTTTTTTATGCAATTAAAATATTCATACGCATATAACCAGTTTTATCCTAAAACCTTGGAAACCTGCAACATATGAAAATAAGTAACTATTGTGCTTCTCCCATTATCCTTAATAGTACGTCTGCTATGAGCTTGCTCTATGAATGCATAAATACCGTGATCGCCGTACTCATCAGTATCAGCAGCGGAATGCCAAATCACAGTGCCTCAATACAACTTTGTGTGCAAAAACTGCGTATTCTTATCGAGGATTCCGATCAGAATTGTAAGTATGGAAAGTATCAAAACATAATACATAAATAAATAAATATGTAAAGGGTGACGCCTAGATGTGAGTAGTGAATAATTTCTAGACGGTACCTTTTATTATGTGACCTTTGACATAAGTTGGGGAGCGTAGAATATTACACGATAGAACACCGCGTTCAAACTATTGAAATTTATTATAACAATGGTGGATCTTCAAGAACAACATATCGCAAAATTTTCGTGATTTTTTCGTTCAAATGAGTCGACAATTCAAAGGTTGGCGAACAAATTTCAAGGAACTGGTTCTGTCGAGGATAGGAAAAGGACTGGCAGACCAAAAACTGGGCGTTTTGTTGAGAATATTGCTGCTGTAGCGCAAAGTGTTGCTAAACAAACTTCAACATCGATATCTAGATGTCATCAAAAATTAAGTTTTCATAAATCGACTGTTTGGCGGATTTTACTTGTAGCTCTTTGCGGGCATTTAAATTATGTAATTTTTCACATATCACTGTTGAGAGCCTGAAAGATGCTAAATTTTTACTTGTTTTATTTTAAAACAACATCTAGGTGCATTTTTTGAAGTAACCCTAATATACAGTGATGGCCACTAATTTAGCAGTCTAACGTAGCAAACAAAATGTTAGTAATCATACATTTTTCTCGGAAGGTGGTTTACTAAGTAGGGATTATGTACCACCATAATATATATATATATATTTTCCCGTGGTTCCTAGGTGGAACAAAGGGCCTCAATAAACAAGTTAAAGTTAAATCTATTAGAAGCTAGGAATTTTATTTGCCGCCAGGAGCGGCCTGCTTGTTGCACTTCTGTTTCTACTAGTCGCCTCCACGTGTTAGATGGTCTGCCAGGTCTGCGGCTGCCTTGGGGGTTCCAATCCAGGGCTGCTCTAGTGATATCATCATATGGCTTTCGAAGTGTGTGACCGATCCATTTCCATTTGCGGCGTCGAATTTCGAGATAGACTGGTATCTGTTTCGTTATAGTCCACAGATCTGAGTTTGATATGACGTTAGGCCAAAAAATGCGCGTGATCTTGCGTAATACCATAATGATGTTTTTTAAATCGTTACTTTTATTTACAAAAAAACCCTTGCAAACTCGCAAAACGAAAATTTTGGATTTTCTGTGGCATCCACTACCAGTTTTTATTTAGGTTGACATTTTACCGGTTGTTCTTGTTGTAGCAGTAACATTTTACCGGTATCTCATCTTTCGGTAAACTTTAGGTGTGTTCATACAAAAAATTATCCAGTAACTTAACTTCCGAGAACTCGCTCTCAAAGAGAAAAATATTGTTGGTAGGGAAAATCACAAAAATTAAAAAAAAATTCACTTCAACTACTTCGTATTAAATTGAGGAAAACAGCTTTGGAAGCCGCGCCACGTCAGACTTATTGAAACTATTATTAAATTTTTGAAATTAACAAGTTAATCTAAGCCATGATTTTAATTAGACTATACAAAGTGAAGAAACCATCATATTAGCAACAAAACAATTTTACCAAGCGAGCCGAAGGTCTTAGTTACTCGAGTTCCTAATTTGTAGTTAAGCGATTTATCGCTTAATTCCTGTATTATAAATAAATAAAAAAGAAAAAAATCATGCATATAAAATGCAAAATAACGGGCTTAGCATCACATTTTTTATTTTGTTTACAATAAAGTGTTCCATTTCATCATTGCTGTCAGATGACAGTATTGTTGTGCAAACACAGCTTTCTACCTGACAATGTAGACGGCCAAATTAGTTAATGATCAAGAAGTACAAACATAAAACACAAAGGATACCTTCAATGCTTTCGATTTGTATTTCAGAAACTGCAGCAACGGTGACTGGAGGTTGTGGTTAAAAAGTACATACCGCTATACCATTGGCCGATTTCTATTTAATATATGACTCCAGATGAACTTTATAAATTTAATCTAAAAAAAATTTACTTACATTCTCCATTTCAATCACCATTTTTATTTAAATTTAGAAATTTGACTCAATTCAAATTGTTTTTATTTTGCGATCAGCTGTTTTTCTCACTTGCAAATTCTTACAAGTTAAAGTTTCTCCAGTAAAAACTTGCAAATTTCCCTCAAAGTGAAATGTCATTTTGCTGTCTCACTTTCCCCTACTTTGCAAGTTTTTTGGATACATGAACAGCAAAACTTGATAATTTGTAAAACAATTGTTACAAATTATTTGCTTCATGAACAGACCTTTTATCAGAAGTTCATTTTTTAACGATCTACCGATTTTGTTCTGATTAAGTGCTTGGAAACATCGAGCAAACGGCCGTAAGAGCATAGCTGTCGAGAGAAAATTTAGAGCGTTAACTCATGCTTAACTTAACAAAACAAACTTAACATTACTGTTATTTATCGCTTGTCTTTTTTATCCGATATTTAAGTTATTAACTAATAAATAAATCAAATTAGTGTACTCTCAAGTATTCAAGTATAATTTTGCTGATACTCTGCATATATCTCAACGCTATCATACCCTTAAACTTCAAATATGCCTCCAAAAAAACTTGGCTCTCACCAGCATCACTACACATGTGGTATTTGCTCAACTATCATTAATGAAAGAACGGAGCCCAGCATTCTATGCTCTGGATGCCGTACATGGATGCACTCAAAATGCACGGGACTTACCCCTGATGAATACAAAATATTGGCTAGGAGCATTAAAAAGGATGGTGTGATCTGGAAATGCGCTACTTGCAAATTTGAGGTTAGTGTCATCACCCAAGAAGACCTGATGTCAGATGATGCCGACGACACAGTCACTATGGACAAACTGGAGCAATTGTTTAACAATCAGTTTAACCGTCTATCTCAGAAACTAGAAGCAAAGATTGACAGATTCAAAGCTGCCATCGAGGACAACATAGCCGATCTCAGAAACGATGTAACTAAAATCGCTAAACAAAACACCTCTTTAACTGATACTTGTGCCCGTCTCAACAATAGGCTAACCACAGTCGAAAATAAACTCACATCCTACACCGTTAACTCCACGTCTCCCGAGGAAGTATTTGCTGAGTTCAACGAACGCAAGCGGCGTGAATCAAACGTCGTAGTGCTCAACGTCATGGAGTCGAAGAAAGCCTCTGGGAACGACAGGCTTGAAGAAGACAGGACACAGATATCTGCCATCCTGCCACCTAACCTATCAACTAGCATCGACAACCTAAAGCTACGCAGGCTTGGTCGCCCCATAGCTGGACGTTCGCGTCCTTTGCTAATTGAAACTCCGTCCCCTACTATTGCCTTAACTATTCTAAAATCTAAGCCTCCTACTACAGTTGATGGAACCCAGATAGCTTTCAAATCGGACCTTACTCCTGCTCAACTACTTCATCTCAAGAACCTGCGCACTCAGTTGGACACATTAGAGAAAAATGGTGACACTAATAAGACTATTAAATACATAAACGGCACCCCTAAAATAGTCAACAAGAATTTTCGCTCGCTCAGCAAAGATCGCAAAACCCTCAGCAATAAGAGTGTTGTATCAGAACGTCAGAGGCCTGAGGACAAAATTAACCAGATTTCTGACCGCTACGGCGATCAGTAACACTGATGTCATCTGTATAACGGAGTCCTGGCTTCACCCAGCCATCCTTGATGGCGAAATCATGGATGATACATTCACTATCTTCAGGAGAGACAGGGATTTATCTACTAGTGGGTGTGAACGAGGTGGAGGCGTGCTTGTTGCTACTAAGCGCTCTATCCAAGCAGATCGCATAGCAACTGCGGACACAACCGTTGAACAAGTGTTCATCAGGATAAAGTGTAATAATGCGGATCTCATCGTCGGCTGTGCCTACCTACCACCAAGATCAACCCCTGTATCATACCAAACACACATAGACACTCTCTTCTTTCTGAAAGAAAAATACCCTAACGCCAGACTCCTGATAACAGGAGACTACAATCTTCCGAGTAGCACTCCTCGCTCTGACTGTGAATATCTGCTATACGAAGGCTTCTCCTCACTTGAATGTACACAATATAACGCCATACTGTATAACAATAATAATCTGCTAGATCTCTGCTTCAGTAATATTGAAGCAAGAGTTACAAGCACTCAAGAACTAACCAAGATGGATTCCTTCCACCCGGCGCTTGCTATCGAGGTCGAATTACAGCCTAACCTAAAATCCGCCAAATCAACCTACAGGGCCTTCAAGAATGCCGATTACACCAACCTGAACGCCTTCTTCACCAACACTGACTGGTCTAATCTATATTCAACTAACAACGTCGATGAGAAGATCAGCATCCTCTACAACATTGTGGAATTAGGTATATCTCACTACGTTCCAGTATACAGCAGAAAAACTAGTGACTTCCCTTGTTGGTTCTCTAACGACTTAAAATTCAAAATAATACAAAAAAAATCAGCTCATTCAACGTATAAAAAAAGGCCCACCAGAGAAAACTACTTTAAATTCAGTAATCTTCGTCGTGTATGCAAGAATTTGAGTAACTTGTGCTACAAAAATTACGTCTCCAACATGGAACTGAAGGTGTTGTCTGACCCGCATGAGTTTTGGAAATTCGTCAAGAATAAAAAAAGGAACAATTGCGATATACCCTCCTCAATATATTGGAATAATAAGTCGGCCAACACTGGTGTTGAGACCTGCGACCTATTTGCGTCTTTTTTCGAAAGTGTCTATTCTTCAAATATGCAACGTGATAACACTGCGTCTGTCTGCAACCCTAACGCTATGTTTAATGCCTTGAGTGAATTTGAAGTTAGCCAAGATCTAGTTTTTAAGCTTCTAACAAATTTAAACCCAAGAAAAGGCGCTGGCCCAGATGGCCTGCCGAACATATTCCTTGCAAACTGCGCAATCGGTCTCTGTGAGCCACTAACGGATATTTTTAGCACCTCGCTGGAATCAGGTACCTTCCCATCTGTCTGGAAGCTCTCGTTTGTCAGCCCCATTCATAAGGACGGTCCCAGATCTGATGCTGCCAACTACAGACCAATCTGCATACAATCAGCGCTAGCTAAACTGTTTGAAAAACTCATTGTGCCTCAACTTACGTGGCACTTTACTGATATCATCTCGAATAGACAACATGGCTTTGTGGGCGGAAGATCCACTGCGTCCAACCTCTTTACTTACACCAACTATTTAATCGATGCCTTGAACGATAACGCCAAAGTACATTCCATTTACACGGACTTTAGCAAAGCCTTTGACAGAGTCAACCACGAGATATTGGTAATGAAACTAAGTAGTTATGGCATCCAAGGCAGGGCACTAAGTTGGATTCAATCATATCTGATTGACAGGAAGCTCCAAGTCAGAATAGATGGGCACCTTTCGACGAAATACGATGTCAAATCAGGTGTTCCGCAAGGATCACACCTGGGTCCCATACTTTTCAACATTTTTATTAATGACATTGGAAACAATCTTCACTCAGACTACCTGTTGTACGCTGATGATCTAAAAATCTACAGAAGAATCAATCGTTACGAGGACATGAATCTACTACAGCAAGATATCAACACATTGGCTGATTGGTGTACCAAGAACAAGCTTGATTTAAATATCAAAAAGTGTGCTGTGGTCTCGTATTCAAGGTCACACACCCGTGAAGCCGCAAAGTATACGTTAAATGATGATGACATCCATGAAACCGAGGATATCAAGGACCTAGGCATCATTGTGGATAGCAAGCTATCTTTTAGTAAACACATAGATAAGATCACGCTTCAAGCCAATAAAGTTCTGGGTTTCATAACAAGGACCAGCAAAGATTTCACCAATCCGCACACGCTGATATCTCTCTTCAACACTCTCGTACGACCGATCCTGGAATACGGATCTGTCATATGGTCTCCATATACAGATTACCAGATCAAACGCATCGAGTCAGTCCAAAGGAAGTTCTGCAGGACTTTAGCACACCGGTATAAGCCTCAAGGCTGCACCTCAACTGATGACATCTACATTCATTACGGAATCGAGGAACTGCAAAGACGTCGACAGGTGACAGACTTAGTTTTCTTTTACAAAGTACTCAATGGCCTGATAGATGCTCCAGACGCAGCAGCCTGCTTTGAATTTGCGCCGGCTAACCTACATCTGAGGCGTCGTCGCCTATTAAAAACTGTCAAGTCAAGCAAAAATTACGTAATTGGTGGCCCACATAATCGTATTGCGAATCTAGTCAATACACTCAATAATGACGTGGAATTCTATGGCGGATCCATTGGTGCATTTGTTGCAGCTGTTAAACGGCACCTAACATAATTTGTTTGCTCAATTTATTAACATATTAGTCTTACTGTTATCTCAAACTAATAAATACCCCCTCTATATTATTATATTATTATAAATTATTCCCTTTTTTGAATAAATTAAATCTATGTAGTATATTGCCGTTTGGCGTTTGTATAATTAAATAAATAAATATAATTAAATAAATAAATAAAAACAAATAATCAATTATTGCTTTGAGGTTCAAGAGGAATTCATTGGTTTTCAGATTTTTCTATAATTCAATATTCACACCTTTCCTTACTTAGTGAAATACTTGGGACTTTTGGCTATGTCGAAGATCTTAAAAACTCACCCGAAAAGTGTACAAGAGCACAAGGATTTAATTTTGGCGTGTTTAGACGATAAGGACGAATCGATACGTCTTCGTGCACTTGATTTGCTGTACGGCATGGTATCAAAGAAGAATCTCATGGAAATAGTCAAGCGTCTATTGGGACACATGGAGCGCGCTGAGGGATCATTATATCGCGATGAATTGCTCTACAAAGTAATTGAGATTTGCGCACAGAGTTCGTATTTGTACGTCACGAATTTCGAATGGTATTTAACTGTACTAGTGGAATTGATTCAACTGGAGGCAGGTTCCAAGCACGGTATGCTCCATAGTGAATGAGTACTTTAAATTTAACTCAATATTTTTCATATCTTCTTTAAGGACGTTTAATCGCTGAGCAACTCCTGGATGTTGCCATACGCGTGCCAATTGTGCGACAATTCGCGGTCAATGAAATGACCAATTTGCTAGACACATTTTCGGTGTCATCGCAAAGCAATTCAATGTATGAAGTGTTATACGCTGCAGCGTGGATTGTTGGTGAATTTTCAAAGTGCGTGAACTGCATTAAAATTGACTAATTTTAAAAGTCACTAATTTTTGTCTTTATTTCTACAAGCAGTGACTTAGAAGATGCGGAAAAGACATTGAATATTTTGTTGCGCCCACGTCAAGTGCCCGGTCATATACAGGGTGTGTTTGTGCAAAACGTTACTAAATTATTTACAAGACTGGCGACGACGTGCTTGGAAAATGAAGATGTGAACGGTCTCATCAAGGTGAGTTTCAAAGTTCATCGCTGTTGTTTGTTTGAAAGTATTTAAGATTTAACAAATTCGCTCTTTTATAGCTTTGCGATCATGTCTTAGAGAAATTGCAAAATTTTATTAGTTCAAATGACATTGAGGTACAAGAGCGTGCAAATTCCGCATGTATCCTAATTGAAATGCTGCGCTCGCAATTCAACAAGCCTGCGCCTAGTTCTGAATTGAATTACAATCACGATGCCAGCGCCACATTGAATATGCTTTCCACGGATGACAATGAAAACTTGGCCCTGCATGTCCAATCGGTTACACCTGCCACTATACCAACACATGCTATTGAAATCGTTCAAGAGATGGCATTACTGTTTGAAGGCGAACTTATTCCAGTAGCGCCAAAGGCGCAACGCAAAGTTCCTCTACCGGATGGATTGGATTTAGATGAGTGGATAAATGCGCCACCTGAAGACGAAAGCAGCACCTCGTCCCAGGAGGATAAAGATGAACTGTTTGTATCATCAGTGCATAATGAGGACGGAACGTTGGGAAAGCGTCGTAAGAGTGAGGAGCTGACGCCTGAGCAGATCGAACGTAATCGCACGGCGCGACTAATAGAACAGTCACACAATCCACACTATCTTAAATCATCGCCTTCAGCAACGGATGTAAACAAGCCGAAAACAGCAAGTACAAACAATTCGGGTTACAATGCAGATCAATATGATAATATTGATGACATTCCGATTTCGGAGCTGTCCCTGGATGTACCGCTGCAAATAGGAGGTTAGTCGTTTACTGCCATATGCGCATTTGTGTTGTTCTTAAAACTATTTATTAATATGATTTCCCCAATAGTTATGAAGCGCTCTGATCGCTATCTCTTACAAGAGAAGACAATAAGCAAAGAGAAGAAAAAACATAAGAAGTCGAAAAAAAACAAAAAATCAAAAAATAAAGTGGCATACAGCAGCTCAGAATCGGAGGATGGTATGTTTCTGATATTGAAAAGAAATGAATTTACTTGCTTATATAAAAATATAAAATTACACTTTAAATTTTCAGATTCCAAACCACTTCATATAGTGAACACCACTATGGACATGCCTGAGGGAGTGGCTCTGTCGGATAGTGAAGATAAAGATTCTAAATTCGATCCAAATGACCCACATCGCGCACTGAATATAGAATTGGATATGTAAGTCATAACAACGCTTGATTTTGTCACTGTAATTATTAATTAATTATTTTTGTAGTCCTGATTTGGAAGAATCAAAAGGCCGGTTCCGAGAGGTTAGCTCTGCGGCTAATAACATAAACAATAATAAGCGTACTTTAGGTAACGAAGTTGAGTCTGATAAGAAAGCCAGCAGCAAGAAACGTGAAAAGAAAAAGACAAAACGCAAAGAAAAGGATGTCGACGAAATCAAAGTTCGAAGCAAAGAAGAAAGTGTCACTTCAAAATCGCATTCCAAATCAAGATCAAGGAAAAAATCGAAGAATGATGAAAATACAAACAATGCTAATTTGTTGGATATTCCGTCAGAAGTGAATAAAAGTTTAGCGCCTCTAACGGTGGCAAGTAGCAACAGCCCTATGGAAAAACGTAAGAAAGAGAAAACGCATAAATCAAAAGATATGACCGACGAAAGTGTTAGTGGAAAGAAGGAGAAAAAATCCAAACATCATCATCACCACCATAGCCAGAGTAAGGAAAAGAAAGAGTGCCATGGATCGTCAAAAGGAGGTTATGAAGAAGCCATTGGCATTTCAACACCAAGTAAAGAGGTCATTTAATTTGCGATACACACACATATACATACATATTGCCTGTATAACCGTCCTCCGCTATTTGAATTTTTGTCTAGCTACAAGAGCAGATAGATTAACCAGAACTTAGTATAACAATACGCAGAGTCAATTCTACTTTGCAAAGTAAACTTTCAGAAGAAATACGTTGTTGAAGCTTGTTTTTCTCGAACATAAACTCATATTTGTTATATAAATACGTATGTATAAATAATATAGTTTCAGAAAGTTGAAAATTGTTGCATAGAAATGTGTTCAAGTGCATCCAAACATTTTTAGAAATTGTAGGTGCATGAAGCACTTTGTATAGATGCTAATGCTAAAGTTGTACATCAAAACTCATTCGAACATATGCTAATTACACGTGTATATTGAAATTGTTTCCAAACAAGTCAATGCGTATCCTCACACACATAAAACATTATTAATAAACATGTACTAAAATAACCACACAGCTTCTCTAGCTTTAAAGACTTCAAAGAGACATAAGCAAATTAAAACTTTTATATAAAAATTGTACAATGAGAAACGATGGCCAAGTAGTGGTATGTGAATTGGATAGAGCATATTCATATATAAATGCAACTACAATCGTATATATATATATCCTAATAGACTAAAGGAAAAATCATAAATTCGCATTCTTAATCTCCTAGTTAAGGTATGAACTCTAATAACATATTACTCTATTGTAAAATACATAGTAAGTTTGTAAAGTAATGTATAACGATCGAACAAATAAAATTATATAATAATCAAGGTAATACAATTTAATTAGTGAGGAAACTATTCCCCTGTCATCTCCAAACCAGAGTTTAAATCAGGACGTTTATGTTCTTTTTTACGAAGATTTCTTTCAATTAAACTCTGTGGAAAACCAAAAAGAAAGAATATATTTTTACTATATAAAAAATGTAACCAAAAGAGGTTTAAAATACTCATAACCCTCCTCAAGGATAAACTGAGAATGCTCACGGGCATTCTCACAGGTCAGTCATCTACATGATCGAGACATGGTCCACTGATTCTTGTCGTTCTCCTTGAATGTAGCGCTATAGCTCGGAGAAGGTTGAGACATCGGCTATGTTCAGAAACGCATTATAATGCGCAGTACTTGCAGCGCTGGCAGCACTGTCAATGTGACAATTCATGCAACTGATAGATTTGTTGAAAAATTGCAAATAGATTTGTTGCATTTATGAACGCGCTATGCAGTAAAATGGAATTGTTACTAAGTTTGGTCATGGACGATGTATGTGAGGAAAAAACCGATAGTCTTTTATTAAATTTAAGAAAAAAAACCGTGTAAAGCTTAAAAGAAGGACATATATTGTCAAAAGTTTAATATTAAAACGGAAAATACCCAAAAATAATTTAATTTAATAAAATTAATTTAATTTTCGCTGTGCGATGTTTCTATCTATTTTTAAATCTTTATTAACTTTTTTTACTTCATCTACGGCCTTAGCCCAGAGCACGCTCTTTTGCCTCCTTCCCGACTTGAACTCGTTCTCCATGCTCAGTCGGACTCGAGCAGTAATTTTATCTCCGATGTACTAAAGTAATCACTAAAACCAAGAAAAGTATAATAAAATAAAGTTTAAATATCGTATTTTTCATCAATTTTTATATTAAAAGCTAAAATAAATAATTAAATGACCCACATTTTCATCAGACATTGTACTAGCGTATTTATTGGCAGTGTGAAAATTTTTGCTGCAAATAATGCACGACTTTTGATACAAAAATGACGTTTAAGAACGCGTTGCATTTGCAGTACTGCCATATTTGCATTTTTGAACGCACTGCTCACTCTGAAATGGTATGTTGCGCATTATAATGCATTGTTGAACATACCCATCTCGGATGGATGTATTCGTCGCGCTCAATATGTAATTAGAAAACTTAGCCTGTTGCTGATACTCAGCGGATTTCCTGCCGCAATATTGCAGACGTTATTTCGCACCGAACGTGTTTTGTCAAAGACAACGGGAACACGGGCCAATAGCTTCGTTTTATTTGAACTTGATTTTACGCTAAAAACAATAACAAACTTGACATAATTATTTATTAAACAAAAACTTATTTTTCTCTTCCAGTGAAAACTTTTATATTGCGCTTGATGATGGCCAATATTTTAGAACAGAACTCCCGCTTGTAATTGCTTAACAAAAAGAAAACAAGTGTGTATTTTACCCAACCACTTATTTTTTTATTGCGTTGCTGAGTTTTATAAATGGGTCAGTACTGCTATAAAAAAATAGTTGAATAGCTCGAACAATATCTAACAAAACGTTCCAACGGGATTAAAACGCAGCTCTGGTTACCCCATTATAAAGAGCGATCAGATACTTTTTCCAATAAAGTTTTTATTTTTTTGACAAATTACGCGTTACCTTTTCAGTATTCATTGACATTTTATCATGAAGAGTCTTACGCCTCCACAATGTTTATAAGTCGCATAATTTAATGCGAAAATCGACGCTCTGTGAAAAGTGTTCCTCGTACGCTCAGGGCAGGTGTTCAGCGAGGAGGCCCATTTCGAGCTTAATATCTACGACAATAACCAAAATGCCGTATTTCGACTTAAGAGCAACCCGAAGCCATTCAAGAACAGTCTGTACATCCATTAAAAACAACCGTTGGGAGCGGCCTATGGCTGGTGGAATCATCGGCACATATTTCTTCAAAGACAAGGCGGGCGCCAACGTAAAAGTGAATGGTAATCGCTGTTACGCCATGGGAAACGTCTTTTTGATACCTGAAATTGAAGCCCATGAACACCACAACACTTGAGACCAACAAAAGTCCATTTCGAAAGAAAAATAAAATAAAACGGTTAATATGAGTCTGTAACGCTCTCAGTTGACCGTAACGCAATG